>SNQJ01S0293838.1:0-10641 GCA_010110895.2 Picea sitchensis | reverse complement strand
AAACCTGGGGTCTCCAACTTCTCATGGCCATAACTCTCTAACCATAAGGAATTATGTGACGTTCCACATACCACCGAAAATTACATGACAAGAATTATCCATATAGGATATTTTCCCTGACAAATTCACTTTCCTTCATCTCATTATTCCACAATTAAGCATGGGTTATCTTACTCCACAAAGCATCTTCCCATGAGGGCTTTCACCATAAGGGGACCACTTTGGAGTTCATCCACATTTACTTCTTATCAACAATGACAAAAAAATAATGAGTCATATTTACATCAAACAATATTAGGTCCATTACCCAAACCTTTGTGCTACGGGTCTTTCTTCAAGGGTTGACATCAATGACAACCAACCTTAATCAATAGTTTGTAATTATAAAGTTAGAGTTTTCCTCTAACTTTCCGTAGAATATTGCACCAAGTAGTAGTAGAAATGATGTTGTACAAGCTGAGGAACATGATCAAGCAAATGAGGATCTCATGGAAGAAGATGATGGGACAAAACAAGTTAATGATCCCATGGAAGAATATGATGGGATAAATCAAATGATCCAAGATTTTTTTTCACAATTAGATGAGGATGGGGACAGTGATGGTATTTATGATGAACCTCTATTAGAAAAGGCAAATAAACAAATTTATGAAGGATCAAGAGAAAATCTTCTCTCTGCTACATTGCTACTAGTGAACTTAAAGGTTATGAATAATTTGCCGAACACTTGTATGACATAGATCCTAAGGTATGTGATATGTTTCATCTCGTATTATACATAAATGATGATTTTTTTTCTATTTGTTTTTAGTGTTAATTAATGTGTAAAATAAGAATGCAATTTTTACGATTAATATTCTTTACATTAATTAGTTATTTGTTATGTTGTAGATTGTTAGGTGAATTTTTGTTACCATCATAAAATATTTTACCTCGCACATATCGAAGTTTGCATGCCATTATGAAACACATTGGAATGGATTATCAAACTATAGATGCATGTCCTAATGATCATATTATATATTATGGACAACATGCTTTGAAAACAGAATGTCCGCAATGCCTTATCAGTATATATCGAACCGGTCAAGTAACAAAAAGGGTGTCTCGAAAGGTTCTTCATCATATTCCCATAATTCCACGTTTGCAACTATTTTTCTGGTGTGAAAGCATAGCACAATTTATGGATTACCATGCACGTAACATAAGTGGAGATGGTGTTCTTCAAATTCCTGTCGATGGTTCTGCATTTAGGGAAATTGAGGAAAATTTGGCATATTTCAAAGATGAACCTCGTAATGTTAGGCTTTCATTGCCAGCTGACGGTGTTAATCCATTCAGAGAGCTTACGTCTATTTACTCAGTGTGGCCTATTTTTTGTTATCAACAATAACATTCCTTCTTGGATGTCAATAAAGAGGGAGCACATAATGTTGACAATGATTGTTCTAGGTATTCGTTTACATTAATTTTTTGAATGTAACATTTTCATTTGTTTTATTTTTTGCATAATGTCTTTTGTTTATTTATTTACTTATATATACATGATATCATGGTTATAGTAATTATGTGTAATTTCAAACAATTAGGTAAGTACCAGGTTAAAGATATGAATGTATATCTCGAGCCTCTTATCGATGAGTTACTAAAGTTATGGGTTGGCATCACAATGTATGACATCTGTAAACCAATTGGGGAGAAGAAATTTAAATTCTGTGGAATACTTTTATGGACAATCCATGATGCCCCAGGACTAACACATTTTTGTGGTATGTAGCATTATAATATTTCTCTTTAATACTATATAATTTTTTAATGATATCATGTTGCATGTTTAATTTTTAAACAATCTCATCGTATAATTGACATTAATCCATTTGTTGCGGGTCTTCAAACAAAGGGTAAATTTGCATGTCTAGTTTGTGGTCCTAAGATGAAGTATCGTCATTCAAAAAGTTTAGGAAAGGTGGTGTTTGATGAGTATGGGCACCTCCTCCCTAAGAACCATAGGTATCATACTACTGAAAAACATTTTTTCAATGGGAAAGAAGAGACCGGTTTAAAACCATGAAGAATGACACCTCACCTATGGAGGTTGGAATATAATAGAAATCATCAAGGTACTCAATTTATTTATGTATCGTAGATCATGTAATGTTTTGAATGTTTATTTTAATCATTGAATTTATTTTACCGTATTTGATAATTATTTTTGTGATTTCTTTTATGCTTCATGAAGGTTTCCATCATGAAGGTATTAATAATGGGCTTCCACGAGAAATTAAATGTTATCCCACTCAATTCATGAGGTTTCCCTACTATGAGGAGCTAAAAATAAATCATTTGTTTGATACAATGCATATCGGGAAGAATGTGTCAGAAATGTTATGGAGAATCATAGATGGTAGGAGGGACAAAGAAAAAATTGTCAAAATTTGTACTGACATTCAGGAAGCTAATCATGCAATGCGAAGTGTGATATGATCAAATAGATCAGATGGAGTAGACCAAAATAACCTTCCACGGTTATTAATAGAGCAACAAAGAAATGATTTAAAAGAGGTCATTCAAAGAATTAAATTTCCCACGGGTTTTGCTTCAAACATAAATAATATCTTAATGAAGAAAGGTGAATTTGGTGGGGTAAAAACACATGATTGGCATACCTTAATTAAGGTAATAATTTTGGCATACATATTTATATATATTGGCCTTATACATCTTTTTTTTTTTTTTCCTACTTTGGTCGAAACAAATAACGATTCATTTTTTTGTTACTGTATGTTCTACCACTATCTCTCCCAAACAACTTTGACAACAACATCAAACAAGTTATATATGATCTTGGAAAATACATGAGGTAAGTAGTTGTGATTTATATGCAAAATGTTCTTTCAAATTATTTTTGTACTTAATGACATGTGTTTTACTCATAATGTAATATATTATATTATGTTATGTTGAAACCTGTTATTTTCTTGTGTCATGATCTCATGTAGATGGTCGTCATTGAAATAAATCCATGAAGATGATATAAAGTATTGGAAGAGAGAAATTCATTGTCTAATGTGTGAAATTAAAAAGTACATACCTCCAACATTTCTCAATGCACAAGAACACTACCTCATACACCAAGTTGAGGAGATTGAAATTTGTGGACCTGTGCACACAAGGTCAATGTGGATGGTGGAAAGGCACTTGAAATCATTGAAGGCATTGGTTAGACAAAGAGCACGTCCCAAGGGTTCTATGGTGGAGGGATATATGGTATATCAATCCATGGTGTATATTAGTTAGTATCTTCCTAAATTAGCAGCACCAGCTATGCATGCAGTGGATCACATTTGGGATGTGAACTCCATCAAAAAAATTCAAGATCAGGAGCATCTGTTGGGGAAAGGTAGAATGAAAAACATGAGAGGTAATATATTAATAATTGTGGAGATTTATATTAATAATACATATAAAGTTTCATTTTTTGTGTATATGATCATACTCATTAATATATTAATGTAATTTGTTTCACAAATTATTAATATTTATAACATGCATGGATGTTATAACTAATATTTAATATTGGTGAATTATGTTTTTTTGATTCAGTTGCTCAAGAGTGGGATGCACTGCATTTATACATTGTAAACAATCTTGATTGGATGAATGGATGGATTGAAAGATGTAAACAACATGATGGAGGTAGGTTATCATGGCAACGACTGTCTGAATTGGTTAGAGAAGCTCGTCGTAACACAGATGCCAATGTTACAGAAAGGGAAATTGATTTAGAATATGGTTTGAAAGATGGGCAAGTAAGAAAATTCACCCATTTTATTCAATTGTTTTATATTATATTAATGTGACTACATGTGTACTGTATTTTTTAGATACTTTCCAAGTTATATAAATATATATGTTAATTTATTAATTGACAATGCATCTTTTACATATTTGGCATATTGCAGTTGAAACACCACAAGGCTATGTGGTGCAATGGTCATAAATTTTGCATCAAACAATTGGATGAAACCAGGAAAACTTCTGATAGTGGGATAACTGCAATATTCCAGGTCACTAGTGTTTCCTCTAGGACTGACAAACATCCCCGAGAATTTGAAAATAGATACTATAGGTATTTAAACGATATACTTGAGTGTGACTTTAATTCCTTCAAATTAGTTATGTTCGATGTCAAATGGTATAGATTACGAATGCATGAACGCGATGAGGAAAGAACTGGTATTCAACATGCCAACATATTTCCAATGATTAAAACAATGGTGTTTGAAAGAGGACATGATCGCTATGTTTTTCCAAGCCAATGTGGACAGGTCTTTTACTCAAATGTTCCAGGTGAGAGGGATTGGTCATTTGTTGTTAGTTATGATCCAAGAGGAAGGCCAATTAAGTATACTCATTTACAGAAAGAAGATGATATCAAAGATCAAGAAGATGATTCACTAGATCAGACAGAGTCAAAAGATAATGCAGGGTTGACATATGAAGAAGACAAAGAAGATCATGATCCAAGCATAGGATACAATATTGCAATTCTTGATGATGATGTTGATGAAAATATGATCGAAAATGACATTGATGACGATGATGATATTGTCAATCCTTTCAACACTGTTTCTGAACCGGATGATGATACAGATGTCGAGTTTGATGAATAAGATCAAGATACATAATAAGTATGATTACACAGATGTTGAGGTTGGACTAGGTACATGACTATATGATATTTTAATTTGTATGAATTATTCTCTTAAAATAATTTACTTATAATGTCATGGGTTAATTACATGTTTTTAATTTTTATGCGACGTTTTTATATCCTATGTTACATGTTGTTTAATTATTATGTGAAACATGAAAATAGTTGCCAATATACTAAAGTACGTGGTAAACTAAAAATATCATTTACAAACACATAATTTCATGTACCTTCATTAATTTGTTTTTTGTAGATTCTATGCATGAATCTTAATAGGACGTTGCTTTCGATTATTTTTTATTTTATAGATTGGGTATTGGGGATCAATTGAGAGTGATGTGAGGGGGAGGGGAGGGGCCATATGAGCTTCCACCTTCACGTGGTTGGTCTTGTTCAATAGAGGATAAATTATTCTTGAAACCAAGAGAAGCTCTTTAATTTTTATACCATCATGATCATATATGTCATCAATATTGTTGTCATATTATTGCATCAACGAAGTTTCAATGAATGTGTTTGTCATTTCTATAGAATTTTCCTCGAAACCCTATTTTTCTTTCAAAGTACACAAATTGGTTGACGGAAGTTTTAAGTTTGCATCAGTCTTTCTTCATTTTTTCTTTCATGTCCTACATTAATGTACATACAATGTATCTGTGTCATAGATGTGATGAAAAATCCATCTTTTTCGTTGATTACTTAATCAACACCATAAAAATACTAGACACAGGCAACTATGACATGTGAATGGGGCCAACATTGAAATTTTTTCAAATTGTTTTTGTATGCATTGAAATTTGACATGGATAGACTATTCACATGCCTTGACGATATGGGAGGTTTTTGGGAATCAAATTTGACTCACACACCCACTTTATTCAATCATCATATGATCATCATGTAAACCATAAACCCTATTTTTCATATGTTCTAGTAGATATGTTAATGATTCCTAATTTCATATTTGTATTTGACTCAAGGTATAGCTAGCTAGGTTGAAAAGTATTAGATTTTAATTTCAAGTTGATAAACCAAATATGAAATGAATCCAAGCATCATTTGATATTGTCGCAAGAGAGACAAATGTAAATACTCTTGCGACAAATTAGCTATATTATCGACGGAAAAAGTTCGTCGATAGTATAGCTAATTCGTCACAAGAATGTGTCTTTGAATGGTGTTACATGGTTTACAAGGAGTGTAGGGATTATATGGCGCAATGTAGTGTAGTCTATAAGAACAATATCTAGGCCAAACCTCAAAATGGATAGTACCATATCTTGTTCATAAGAAAAATATTCTTTGTATGTTTCCTTTGTGGTGGCTCAAGCCCTCACACATGATGCATGACAATGAAATGTAACAATTTGACTATGGAATGATAGTGTTATGTCACCCATGGTTAAGGAAAGAACATAAGGTTCTTAGGTCCTATTTGAATCTTATTAGAATTGAGATTCACTACATAGTCCTTGAAAAAAGACAAAATACTTATGTAGTGGATATTTGGTCTTTGTGTGGGACATTTTATGCCATTAGTATGTTTTGTACAAAAACAATGGATCTTGGGGACTACACCATGGTCAAGGGACAAACAAAATTAGGAACTTAGGACCAAACCAAATCTTTTGCAGTACTAGATGCGAGGACGTGTGTATTGTCGAATGGATTGTACAAGGAACAAGGAACGAATTTTTTTTTAGGACTAGACACAGGAAACAGTGACCTGTGAATGGGGCCAATGTTGAAATTTTTTCAAACTATTTTTGTATGCACTGAAATTTGACATGGATAGACTATTTGCATGCCTTAACGATATGGTAGGGTTTATGGACTCAAATTGGACTCACACACCCACTTTATTCCATCATCTATTCATCATGTAAACCATAAACGCTAATTTTCTTTCAAAGTACACAAATTGGTTGACTCAAGTTTTAATATTTCATCAGTCTTTCTTCATTTTTCTTTCAGGTTCTACATTAATATTGTATATACAATGTATTTGTGTCATAGTTGTAATGAAAAATCCCTCTTTTTCGTTGATTTCTTAATCAAAACCATAAAAATACTCCCTTGCAGTACTAGATGGGGGGACATGTGTACTGTCGAACAAATTTTACAAGGAACAAGGAATGGAAATTGTACTAGGACTAGACACGTGAAACAATGACCTGTGAATGGGGCCAATGTTGAAATTTTTTCAAACTGTTTCTGTATGCACTGAAATTTCACATGGATAGACTCATCGCATCCCTTAACAATATGGGAGGGTTTCTGGGCTCAAATTTGACTCACACACTCAATTTCTTCCACCATCGATTTATCATGTAAACCATAAACCCTAATTCTCTTTCAAAGTACACAAATTGGTTGACACATGTTTTAAGTTTTCATCAGTCTTTCTTCATTTTTATTTCAGGTTCTACATTAATGTATATACAATGTATCTGTGTCATAGTTGTGATGAAAAATCCCTCGTTTTCATTGATTGCTTAATCAACACATAAAAATACCCCCTTGCAGTACTAGATGCGGGGACGTGTGTACTGTCGAACGAATTTTACAAGGAAAAAGCAACAGAAATTGTACTAGGACTAGACATAGGCAACAGTGACCCGTGAATGGGGCCAACATTGAAATTTTTTCAAACTGTATCTGTATGCACTGGAATTTGACATGGATAGACTATTCGCATGCCTTAACGATATGGGAAGGTTTCTGGACTCAAATTGGACTCACACGCTCACTTTCTTCCATCATAAATTCATCATGTAAACCATCAACCCTAATTTTCTTTCAAAATACACAAATTGGTTGACGCAAGTTTTAATTTTCCATTAATCTTTCTTCATTTTTCTTTCAGGTTCTACATTGTATATTGTATATACAATGTATCTGTGTCATAGTTGTGATAAAAAATCCCTCTTTTTTGTTGATTATTTAATTAGCGCCATAAAAATACTCACTTGCAGTTCTATATGCGGGGACGTGTGTATTTTCGAACAAATTTTAGAAGGAAAAAGGAACGGAAATTGTACTAGGACTAGACATGGGTAATAGTGACCTATGAATGGGGCCAACGTTGAAATTTTTTCAAATTGTTTCTGTATGCAATGAAATTTGACATGGATAGACTATTCGCATGCCTTAATGATATGGGAGGGTTTTTGGACTCAAATTTTACTAACACACTAACTTTCTTCCATCATCAAATCATCATGTAAACCATAAACCCCAATTTTCTTTGAAAGTACACATGAAATTGGTTGACACAAGTTTTAAGTTTTCATCAGTATTTCTTCTTTTTTCTTTAAGGTTCTACATTAATATTGTATATACAATGTATATGTGTCCTATTTGTGATGAAAAATCCCTCTTTTTCATTGATTACTTAATCAAAACCATACAAATAGTAGACACGAGCAACAAAGACATGTGAATGGGGTCAACGTTGAAATTTTTTCAAACTGTTTATGCATGCATTGAAATTTGAAATGGATAGACTATTCACATGCCTTGATGATATGGGAGGGTTTCTAGACTCAAATTTGACTCACACACCCACTTTCTTCCATCGCCATATGATCATCATGTAAACCATAAACCCTATTTTTCATATGTTATATTCGATATGTTAATGATTCCTAATTTCATATTTTTATTTGACTCAAGGTACAACTAGCTAGGTTGCAAAGTATCAAATTTTAATTTCAATTTGATAAACCAAATATGAAATGAATCCAAGCATCATTTGATATTGTCGCAAGAGAGACGAATGTAAATAATCTTGCGATGAATTAGCTATACTATCGACAAAAAAAGTCCGTCGATAGTATAGCTAATTCGTCGCAAGAATGTGTCTTTGAATGGTGTTACATGGTTTGCAAGGAGTATAGGGCTTATATGGTGCAATGTATTGTAGTCTAGAAGAACAATCTCTATGCCAAACCTCAAAATCGATAGTACCATATCTTGTTCATAAGACAAATATTCTTGGTATGTTTCCTTTGTGGTGGCTCAAGCCCTCACACGTGATGCATGACAATGAAATGTAACAATTTGACTATGGAATGATAGTGTTATGTCACCCATGGTTCAGGAAATAACATAAGGTTCTTTGGTCCTATTTGAATCTTCTTAGAATTGAGATTCGTTACATATTTCTTGAAAAAAGACAAAAGTCTTATGTAGCGGATATTTGGTCTTTGTGTGGGATATTTTATGCCATTAGTATGTTTTGTACAAAAATAATAGATCTTGGGGACTACACCATGGTGTTGACGGGCGAAATTGACCGTCCGTCAACTGGGAGAGTGGAACCGGTCCGGGGTTGTCTAAATAACCCAAGCCGTTTGTAATGGACCACCCTGACGAGTTTAACGGCTCCGTTGGCCTCTCTAAGGTCTTCTATGAAAACCGAAGAGAAATGATCTGAGCTAAGAAATCTAACTAAACTAAATAAAACAAACTAAACTATAACTGAATACAAGAAACTAACTAAAATAAAGGAAACTAGAAACTAATAAAGCAAACATAAACTAACTACACTAATCTAACTATATGAATTACTAACTATTATATATACAAGATACTAATTATGATTATAATAACTCAAATCAACTATCTAATTATCAGCTACAATATTTCTTATTCACAAATGTACACTATGGACAACCTACAGATTTAGTTAAAACCTGCAAAACTCATGTGTTCGCTGCCCTGAGACAGGCAAGAATCTCTTTTTGATTTTTATATTTATGAAAAGGAAATAAAAACTACTGAAATTAAACAATCTAATATGTTTATTGAAATTAAACAATCTAATATGTTTATTGAAATTAAACAATCTAATATAAATCTAATTAAACTATCATTTATATTAAACTACTTAACATAAACAATAAATAAAAGACTAATTGACCTGGAAACGCTCCAAGTCTGCCCTGTGTATGATGACTTCTTAAGCTGGTTGGAGGAAGAAATTCACACCATTTAGTCCTTAAGATTTTCGGAAACGATCAGCTATGCTGCCTCTTGAAGTGTTTTACAGGACAAACAAGACATAAAAGAAAATCATAACAATCTTCTGATGATAAATCTCTGCAATAAGGGAAACCTATTATGCAGAAAACTTATATATAACAATTCAATTTAGGAAGAAGACAAAGCTATCACTCATAAAATGAATCAACAACTTTTATGTCCTTTATCTCTTTGGAAGCAACAAGATATGTATAACAGTAAGAAATTATATCACTTGCATTTGATTTAGATAACAAAGTAATACTAAACCATAAACAAAATGATATACAAAACTTGAAACAAAGTATTGATATATTGAAAAGAAAAAGATATGACAAAACATCAATTCTGCTCCAGTTTGAATCAGAATTACATATCCGTGTTCTCCCACAACTGAGGATGTCCATTATTACAAAAATCATAAGTTTATATAGGTTTCTCACAAGGTAAAACATCCTTGTGAATAATAGCAAATTGTTTTACATAATCTGGGAAAAAATCCCAAAGTCTACTAAATTGAGGAAATAAAATGCAAGTAAAATCTGTAGATCATCCCCTAACTGCTCATGATATCTATTGCCAATTCAAATTTGCCTGCAATAGAACACAAAGATCAAATTAGAAGGATGTTTTATTAGGAAAATAATAAAATTTTTGACTCTACAGACTTAGCTACAGAATCATCTGATTCTATAGCTAGTCAAAAATAGCTAACAGGACTAGATATAATCAAATAACAATCAAATCCAAAACTAATTACTAATGATTCAATTATTCCTTAAATTAAACCAAATAAAAAAGAATGCAATCGGGACAGAGTAAGAATGCTCTGTTTTTCCAATTGACATAAAATCGAATCAAAACTTGACAAGACTGTTTCATAAATGCAATCAATGGTAAAC
>SNQJ01S0293837.1:0-10641 GCA_010110895.2 Picea sitchensis | reverse complement strand
TTTTTACCATAAGTTCCCCTCTTTCCCTTATTATGTTTCCCCCTATTCCTTAGTTTCCTAATTTTTATTATTCCTTTCTTACCCCTTTTTATTAAAGCCACAATGGCAGTTGCGCCATTCATTCTTTTCCTTTTTATTATTAATTTAATATCTTTTTATACTTTCACAAGTTAAGAATTAATTTCTTCTTTGCAATTTTTAAATCCACTAGTTTTAATTAAATTCTTACTCTCTTCATTTTAATCCAAAATTTTTATGAAGACCAAGACTATTACTTAAGTGGGTTTTAGTTTAAATTTTTATTTTTATTTTTATAGGGTCATTTTCTTAAGGTTAGACAAAAATTTTACCCTAGAGAAGTTTTAGACTTAGGATTTAGAGTCTGAACTGGACGACATTTAATTAGGGAAGTTGGTTAAGAATTTCTTAATGTGTTAAATGTCTTAGGGCCATCAAGGTTTGTTCCTTCATCAACATCAATGCAACGTGCCCTTCAGGATGCACCACGTGCTCCAAGGGTGCTACTCACCTCGTTCGTTTATTTTGCGTGACGTTCCCTTCAGGATGCACCACGTGCTCCAAGGGTGCCACTCGCCTCTTTTGTTTCTTTTGCGCGACGTGCCCTTCAGGATGCACCACATTCTCCAAGGGTGCCACTCGCCTCTTATGCTTCTTTTGCACGACGTGCTCTTTAGGATGCACCACGTGCTCCAACGGTGCCACTTGCCTCTTGACTGATTGGTATACATCAATAACCCCTGGAGTCAACACTCCACCCGTTGAACTTGTGGGAGACTAAGGGCTCTAGGGAATAATGCCCCCACCTTATTGCATGCCCTTAGAATCATCGTGAACGACTGTCCCAGTCTTCCCTCACGACATCGTGGATCCTCTCGAACTAGGTAATCGTTAACCTATAGTTCGAGCCATGGTGGGAGTGCTAGTAGACTGTGGCAGGGCTACTATCCACACCTCTCCCTCAACCTCTCTGGAAATCATGTGTGGCCCCTTTAATCCATATGTGAGTCTGGTCGGCAAGCTATCGACAGCCTGCATCATCAACAATCGTGTCAGAACATGTCCACCTCATATCATCAAATCAAATGTACTAAAATCACAATAAACAATCAACCCCAATAGCAAACTCCCTGACTCGATCCGGAGTCCAAGGGGTTCCGTCGATGTCTCTGCATCCTCAAGGTCCAAAAACCCTACACACTCAGTGAAACTGAGTCAATAGCACCTGTCCATCTCAAAGTAGTAAAACATCATGTCATATATCATATCGCATCATAATCAAGGATAAAATGTTTTCTTATCATAAAAGTCCAGATCACTTGTGAGCAAGTGTCCTCAAAGAATAAGTTTCTCGGTGCGCCAGAGCGGGATGTTACATACACCCCCTCTTGGTCTAAGCTTCGTCCCAAATTTTCGTAGTATAAATGGCGAAATAAAATTATCACAGTATCATAAGTCTATCTATCAAACAAAAATGGAAACTATTGGCGCATATCATATGCGTCCTCCTAGGTCACTGAGTGCGGACTATAATTGTCCCACTGGACCTTGACCTGATCTACCATTCGCTATTGTAAATGTCGAACACGATGATCTAAGATGCAGACCAGCTCAGTCGTAAGCACTCCCTCATCTGATACCTGCAAGGAACTCATGTCAATCACATGTGTAGGATCACTAATATAATATCTCAAAACAGATACATGAAAAAGATCGTGCATACACCTCAAAGAATCAGGCAAAGCTAGTTGATAGGCTATGGGCCCCCTTTTTCTCCACAATCTTGAAAGGTCCCACGAACCTAGGAGAGAGTTTAGCTCCCTTTCCAAACTTGATCGAACTCTTATGCGGTTTAACCCACAAGAAGACTCGATCGCTGACCTCATAACTACGGTCGAATCGGTGTGCATCGACATAACTCTTATGTCGATCCTGTGCTTCTTTAATCCTTTGTCTTATTGTTTTCATTTGTTCTTCCATTTCTTGGATCGCTTCTGGCCCCACCAGGACCCTATCCTCAAGTCGATCCCAACTCAAAGGCATTCGACATGGTCGCCCGTACAGAAACTCGAAAGGCGCCATTTTAACAGTGCTCTAGTAATTGTTGTCATAAGCGAGCTCTACTAGTGGAAATAATTCTTCCCAATGATTTTGTTGGTCCATCATGTACATGCGCAACATGTCTTCCAAGGTTTGGTTTGTTCGTCCATTCTATCCGTCATTCTCTGGGTGATACACAGTACTAAAGTTAAGTTGGGTTCCCAAGTCCTCTTGGAAATTCATCCAAAATCGTCTAGTAAACACCGATCCTCGATCGGATATAATCTTCTTAGGCATGCCATGCAGCCTCACAATCTCACTCATGAAAACTCACTATTTCAGGTGCCTAATATGTTGTACACACAAGAATAAAGTGAGAACTCTTCGTCAGAGTGTCTACTACCACAAAAATCGAGTCATGTCTCCTTGCCATTAGTGGCAGTCCAACAATAAAATCCATCGAAATGACCTCCCATTTTGATTCCGGGATGACATGTGGTTGAAGTAATCCTGCTGGGTGTCTATGTTCAGCCTTTACCTGCTGACACTCTAGACATCTCGCCACATAGTTTACTATGTCGACCTTCATTCCCTTCCAGAAGAATAAGGGTTTAAGGTCTGCCCTCATCTTCATAACTCCCGGGTGAGCCATGTAAACTCCTCTATGAGCCTCGCTCAGGATCAACATCCTCAACTCGTCGTTTGGCGGTACGTAAATCCGACTTTTAAACCTCAATAAACCATCGCTATCAAATGAATATCCCTCATATCGTTGTACCATCATTATGTTTTATCCGATAAAACCCTCGACCTCTTTGTACCATTCGTCATCACGTTGTACAGTGATAATTTTCTCACGTAAGTTCATCTGAAGAGGCAACACCAAAAAGATTCGCGGACTTCGACTCAAGGCATCCGCCACTCGGTTCATTGTTCCCTTTATGTAAGTAATCTCAAAGTCATACTCACTAAGCAATTTCGACCAACGCCGTTGTCGCACGTTCAGATCGCTTTGCGTAAAAATGTGTTGTAGTCCACAACTTTTTAAGCCTCCGAAATGCTTCCGTGCATTTCTCGGTCCAAACAAACTTCTTGTTTTTCTTCTGCAATTCCATGATCAGATTTGCTATCTTTGAAAATCCCTCGACAAACCATCGATAGTATCCTGCTAAACCCATAAAGCTACGCACTTCTGTGACATTCGTTGGCGCAGGCCATTCCATAATAGCCTCCACCTTTGTTGGATCCACGGCGATACCTTCGTCGGAGATGACATGCCCTAAGTAGTGAATCCTCGATTGATAAAAAAATCATTTGGAAAACTTCCCATACAATTTGTGCTCTCGCGGACACTGTAGTACTAAGCGCAAGTGCTCATCCTGCGTCTCCGTCGTCCGAGAATAGATCAAAATATCGTCAATGAATACTTGGACGAACTTGTCCAAGTATTCATGGAACACCCCATTCATCAAACTCATAAATACCCCTGGGGCGTTTGTCAGTCCAAACGGTAAAATAGTAAACTCATAGTGTTCCAACCTCGTCTTAAAGGTGGTCTTAGGGATTTCATTCTCCTTGATCCGCAACCGGTGATACCCTGATCGCAAATCGATCTTAGAGAACACTGTCGCACCCTTCATTTGATCGAACATATCATCAATTCTTGGTAAGGGATATTGATTCTTGATTGTAGCCTTGTTCAGTTGACGGTAGTCAATGAAAAGCCTCCACGATCCGTACTTCTTCCGAATGAAAATAACAGCTGCACCCCATGGTGACACACTAGGATGTATCAGTTCCAGGTCTAGCAACTCCTTCAGTTGCATTTTCAACTCTTGCAACTCCGGGGTCGATATCCGATAAGGCATTCTTGCTATCGGTTCGGTCCCTGGTTTCAGGTCTATGGTAAACTCCAATTCCCTTTCCGACGGCATCCCAGGTAACTCCTTTGGAAATACGTCCGCAAACTCCTTCACCACCGGAAGGTGTTCTAGACCTTCCGCTACTCCCTTTTCATTTAGCACAAGGATCGCATAAATCTTGCACCCCTTGTGCATATTCTTCCGTAACTGTAAGGAAGAGATGAACCTCAGGGAGACTCCCTCGTTCCGTCCTACAATCACATATATTTTTCCTTCGTCATCGACCAAGCTCAACATTTTCATCTTACAGTTGAGTATCACCTCATGCGATTCCAACCAATCCATACCAATCACGACATCATAAGATCCTAAATCATAACATACAAGTTGGTCCTCGTGACAAACTCTCCCAGGTTAAGGGAACATCCTGTAACCTTTCCTCCAACCTTCTGTTTGGCTCCCGAAGCCATCTCTACAAAGCTAAACTCATCTTGTTTGACTACCTTTACCTTAATCCTTTTTAGCGCTATACCATAAATGAATCTCTCAGTAGCACCTAGGTCTATCAAAATACTAAGGGTCTGGTCAGCGACAATACCTGTCATCTCGAGCAGAGTTGATTGGTGCTATGCCTGGCGGTTATTCACCACTGCATGAATCTGATGGGCCTTGCCCATATCTCCCACTGTAGTCGATCCGGCTGATCTAGATGCTCTGGTCCTCTCCACAGGACAATCGCGCTGGTAGTGTGGCTCCCCACACGTCCAACACCCCTTCTTCAGCCCAGTAGTCCTGGTACCCAAAGTAGAATATGATGGCCTATCAGCCTGAAAACCTTGTCTGTTTTGCTGAACAAGCCTAAACTGTTGTTGTTGTGGGTGACGTTGTTGCTGATGTTGTGGTCCCCGATAAGGTGTCCGCCGCTAAGGCGGCGGTCGCCGAGGTGTAGTGAAAGTGTATCCTCTCTGGAAGCCAGGATATCCTGACGTATGTCTCGATGGTGTCTGATGTTGTGGTGTTCCAGATGAACCCTACCTAGTTGGTCTCGCTGGAGTCCTGGTCTGACCCCCACTGACAAGATCCTCCTCTGCTATGAGGGCCTTCTGGATGACATCATGCAAGGTTTGAGGCATCAAAATTCTAACCTTTCCATGCAGGCTTCCGTTAAGGCCGAAAACGAACCAGTTGACCTTAAGTTTCTATGTGTTAAGGTGCAGAGCATACCAGAGAAGCTCCATAAAACGTGCCTCGTACTTGGGCACCGTACGACCTCCCTGTCCTAATGTGTTGAAATCATTTAGTTGACGCTCAATGCATTCCTCTGAAAGGTACCTCTCTCGGAACCGTTCCTCGAATAGTTCCCATGACACGTCTTCGACGACCATGTTCAGCTGTGGCAGGAGCGTCTTCCACCATAGAAGAGTGCTCCCCTTCAGTTGAAAGACCACCATGCAGACCTTCATGTTGGAGGTATAATTGCGAAGTGTGAAGCACATCGCCATGTTCTCCAACCATGCCTTGGAGGCTACTCCATCCAGGGCACCAAAGATCTCGGGAAACTTGACCTTCTCGAGTTCACGGTGAATGCTACCAGTAACGGTCGGTGCGCGCGGTGGAACCTCAACGGGTGCCGACGCCCTGGCCTCATCTCTGTCCAAGCGGTTGATCAGTGCCTCGGACATGCGCTGAAAAGATCTCATCATCTCGGCCACGTCGCCAACTGCTATCTACTCCTGTACAAGAAATTTCTCGAGTCCCGGGGGGTTAGATTCCTCAGGCGTGGATGCTACTGGAGGGATCATGCCTCATCCCCTAGCACCCTGTCGTCTGCCTCCACAGAATCCTCTAACCATGACTACCTTCATGAACACAATCAACTCGATCAACAAGAGTATAATCAAATCAAATCATGTCACGAAAGCCGTAGTGAATCCCAATTCACAGGTCGAACCTCGCTCCGATACCACATGTAACGATCATCGCCGTTACAACGACGAACCTCTTATAAAAAGTGCAATTTTTTTTTTGTTTTTAAAAGTGTGTGCGCGAGGGAAACAAACACATTCAACTCTACGTCACCACCCGATGACGATCGAGAAGCAAAACACGATGAACACAATAAGATGACATAAGATGAACAACAAGTAACTGCATGCATTTAACGACGATCACGACAATAAGTAAGCCTGACTACCCTCCTGTCCTACCCTGCAATGGTTAGGACCTCCAAGACACATAAGCAACGCTCAAGCCCAGGTTCCCATCGATTTTAACCATTTAAGGTATCATGGCTGGCGACTGCTCTGAGGAACATGGAGGTGTCTACGTCCCTCCCGACACAATAAACAATCCTACCAAGCTAAGGACAATCATCAGACCAACCCCAAGCAACCAACATCAACGTCACAAGTAACATAAATCCTTCAATTGCAAGCGAGAATTAGCAAACCAAATCCAACATTGTGCATGGCGCGCAACCATAAATATAACCACTTAAACATTACTTCAATTAACTTTAAATTACAAGTGTGCAAGGTATCTGATATACATAAACTATCTAGAAGTAACCAACTCGAGGCACAATTCTTTTTAAATCCTAGGCGTGCTATTTAATCAATTATTCAATAAAATAAAATCTAGGGCGTGTGAAGGGATATACCTTCTGGGTCCTTTTAGGTAGTCACATATACATCGAGTCAGTGTGAACCCATAACTATAATTATTCAACTTCAAAGTTTTCAATAAAGACCTTACTAAAATAATTACAACTCATATTACACCCCTTCTAGCTTTTGCATTTAGAGAGTTTATTTCCATTAAAACCCTTTTCATCTTACACCCTTAACTAATGTAAAACAAAAGGCATATATACTTTTTACCATTCACCCTTAACTAGCATAAAACATATAAATGATCTACGATATCATTACCATAAATGATGACCATATTAATATGTACATTCCCATGCATATTAGCATTAACATAAGGCATTACACAACATTACATTAACATTACATTACCTCACATTCACATCCCATTACATCAACTTCCATTGCTTTGTATTAACATTAATTAACACATTAACTAACTTAAGTAGCTTGCTATTATTAAATACTAACTAAATAAGTGAATTGATGTTAATGAAATGTTGACTAACATAGGGTAGGTTTCCTTTATGAAATAATGTAGATTGTTGTATTTAAAGAATAAAAAAATGTAGTATGCTGCATGAATGTTAACTAGATAAGTAAATGCTTGATTAATTAAAGAGGATTGTTGTTATTAAATAATTAACGAAATTAAGTAGTTAGTGTGATTCCATCATATTTAATCTCGTCCATACCAAAAAGGAAGAAGGTTCATAGGTCAAGGGTTCCAAAAGGCCAATGTTTTAAGGAGAGTCTTCATTTGATAAATGGGTGAAATTATCCCAACTGAAGAATACACAAGCCAGGCAACATTCATAAATTTATTCCTTCGTTTTCTATCTACAACAGTCCGCAGTGACCTTTACAATAATCTGCAGTTGTAGTATATGTGGATAGCTACAGAAAAATATAATAAAAGAAGTAGATGGGTCAATGCCACAAATGGGCTCCATGTTCTCCGTTCTCGAGGATACTAAAATCATTTGAACCTTTGACTTGGAAAATTATTCCAGGATATAATTAATCTCAAAAGATATGACTGCAATACCCATAATTCACAATGAAAGTCTATAATGTTTTTTAATAATTACAAATTCGCTTTAATTTGAATTATAATTTGCAGAACAATAAAATTCACATAAAAAGTAAAACAATAAGTAAAACAATAGGGTTATTTAAATTGTAAAACACTAAACTAAATTAAATTTAAAGGGTAAATTTTTTTAAACTGTATACTAATGAAATTATATTTATAAAGGAGGGTAAAACAATATGCAACTACAGTAGGAATAGCCACGCAACTGTTACACAGGTATTCCAGAAACCCACGAGGAACTCACACCGTCATTCCTACTTTCGTTCTGGCGTCTTTGCTGTAACGGTGACAACACCATCATCTCGTACCACTGTAGTTCATAAATAATAATTAAATTTACTGTCGGGAAGGGTGGATTGTGGGTCGACGTACCTGTCGCGTCGCAGGTAATGGGAAAGGTAGAGAGGCAGCGACCCAATCTGGAGGGGCGACTGCATGGGAACAGGGTAAGGAGGTAAAGTTGCCAGAACTTCGCCAGGGGAAGGAATGGAAGCTGGTGCACTCTTGGGCCCATAAAAAAAACTAAGAATGCAACCCTCGGAAGAATTACACACGTTGTCCAACACAGAGTCGCGCTAAATGGTTAACAATTGTAGTCAAGATGGATTCGGGTTGGTTCCAACCACAAGAAGATGGGAAACGACCAAAGGAAAAAAAAACATTGCCAACAATGAATCGCAAGGCCAGCAGAATTCGTCGAACAGGGTTAAATTCATTCCTTGAGGTAGAGAAGGAAGTTCCTACAGGTGCTATCCAGGCTAATGAAGATTCAACAATGTATCCAACATCGATGACTCAGAGTAATAATTCACCAGCAAGGAAAAAAAAATGTTGTCACCAGAAGCCCCAGTCGGCCCCAATCAAATTATTAAGAAGTTACGGTGTAGTCAAAATTTAAGGATCTCCTTATCAGTGCCTTTGGGTGGTTGCATTTTACATGACTTAAAATCTCACAATAAAAAATAAATACTATCGTGCTGGAATAGATACTCATTAACACAGAAGGCATGTATCGTTATGCTAAAACATGAATAAGGTATAACTCTGTGCATGAGATAAAGGAGGGCGTGGACTCCAAGGCAGAACCAAAAACCCTTCTCCTAGGAATTAGACGAATAGTGACCAATTACTAAAACGCAAAGCCCAGAAGGATTTTTCTCAGGTAACAAATCACACGGAGTGAGCCAGAAACAAGTTTTCTAATGTGACTGTACACAATGAGTTTCGTCGTTCAGGGCATATGGACGAGAAGATAATCACAAGGCTAGAGGTGACTCAATTGGGCACCACAAGAACTGCAGCAATGCTAAAACACAAAATTCACCAGAGTAGGTAGATAACGAAAAACCATTCAGGCCAACGAAATAAGAAATCAGTAAACTCTTTTTGTTTTTACCAGGCTGTAGAAAACCGATCAAGATTTGCAACTAAATGTAGAGATGGAAAGAGAATCTCGGGCTTGACTGACAACTACAAGAGTCGCACTATAGGAAAGGGCATACGGTCATTAAACAGATATGGACAGTGGGTAGAAGCTTCAGAAAAAAGATAACTTACATGCCACTTAAACTCATCCGAAAATTTTTACTAGAGGATGCAACTAAACTACCTCTAAGTTGGCTTAGAATTCTAATAACAAAGTAAAACTACTATCCAAAACTCAGCACAACTTTCGGCATCAAGTGAATCATATACAAAAATTTAACAATTTGTTTCTCTTATTCTTAAAACAACAATGCACTTACGTACGTGTGACCGATGGTGATCAACCCGAAGACACGATCCCACACTTGAGCTCTGTGCCGCTCTCGCTCTCCGATCGCTGAGACCTCACTGGTACCTCCCAGCCAATGCTAGGGGTAATCTGCTTCCTCCTTATCCCCTCGAGCCACAAAGGGGCGACACACTATCCAGATGGTACGTCTAGCTCCCAGCTCGCCTCGCAAGGCCGAGCTACCACTCCTATCTGAGCTGGGAAATCCCAACTCCCCACAAGTAATCAGTCAAGTCACAAATCCGACAGCGTAATGTTATGCTAACAACCCATCCTTTCTTCCTCATCTTCACTTTCTTTAATAGAGTTTTTAGAACCCCCAAATTTCCCCAAATCACATTCAAATTAAGTTTTAATAAAAATATTCTAAATTATTATCCTTCGCACAAGTGTCATCCATCCCCCTCTTTTCTCCAATAATTATTTTCTTTAAATTTATTAATTTTCTCAATTCCCTCACCCACCTAGAGTTGCTCGTAATTTTACTCCTAGCAGTTCCTAGATTCCCCTTCAGGTTTAAAAACTTTCCCTAAAAAGAAGTTGTTAATTTAGTTTATTTTAGAAGGTTCTTAATTGCAGATTCCTTACTATGTTGACCTGCCTTTTTACCATAATTTCCCCTCTTTCCCTTATTATGTTTCCCCCTATTCCTTAGTTTCCTAATTTTTATTATTCCTTTCTTTCCCCTTTTTATTAGAGCCACAATGGCAGCTGCACCATTCATTCTTTTTCTTTTTATTATTAATTTAATATCTTTTTATACTTTCACAAGTTAGAATTAATTTTTTCTTTGCAATTTTTAAATCCACTAGTTTTAATTAAATTCTTACTCTCTTCATTTTACTCCAAAATTTGTATAAAGACCAAGACTATTACTTAAGTGGGTTTTAGTTTAAATTTTTATTTTTATTTTTATAGGGTCATTTTCTTAAGGTTAGACAAAAATTTTACCCTAGAGAAGTTTTAGACTTAGGATTTAGAGTTTGAACTGGGTGACATTTAATTAGAGAAGTTGGTTAGGAATTTCTTAATGTGTTAAATGTCTTAGGGCCATCAAGGATTGTTCCTTCATCAACATAAATGCGACATGCCCTTCAGGACGCACCATGTGCTCCAAGGGTGCCACTCGCCTCGTTCATTTCTTTTGTGCGACATGCCCTTCAGGATGCACCACGTGCTCCAAGGGTGCCACTCGCCTCTTGT
>SNQJ01S0293836.1:0-11302 GCA_010110895.2 Picea sitchensis | reverse complement strand
TTTTGACCCTTTATGAATGCTTTGGTGTTAATTCAGGTCCATGGATGAATTCATCACTGTTTGACGATGTTGAGTTCTTGTAACCATGTGCAGACGAAATTTCAGTGATAACAACCACTTCTTCTGAAATTAAGTTAGCTTGATATCCACTATCTAACAAAGTGTTGACCTTGGTATGTTTCATAATGGCCCTTATATGAAACAATTTACTTCTAGAATCAAAACAATCACCAATTTTACATGACAAACCAACTGCTGTGATTTTAGTCTCATCACCTGAATCTGACCCCAAGTCTATTGGTTGTGATTTTGCTACAACCTTTTGCCTTCCCTTCTTTTCTTTGAACCATTTCGGTCTCTTCTCTGGGTGCAATTGCCAACAATGCTCATCATCATGCCCTTCTTTCTTGCAATGCTTGCAAGAGAACTTCTCTTCCTTCATTGTTGCTGAGTTTTCTTTATTCACATTCCCTTTTCCTTTTCCTTCTTTCTTTGAAGATGATTCCCCTGATACACCAACTCTAGTTTTCACTGCTTCAATATACGTTGCTTGAAGAAAAACCTCATCAATATTAGTAGGTTCAAACATAAACACAATATTATAAATATGTGTAGGCAAACCTCCTATACACTTCATCAGATTTTCTTGTGTATGTAATGGAATATTTAACATCAAAGCCGTATTACAAAATTCATCCATGCATTCTTGCATCGATTGTTATTTCCTTAATTTAAGACTTTTCCATTCAATTAAATACTTCTCCTTATACCCCAAAGGATAGAACTATTTTCTAAGTGCAAAAATAAAATCTTGCCATGATGGAAATGCATTACCAATTTTCTGAGTACCATGTTGCAACTTACTCTGCCACCAGATGAGTGTTGTGCCAGCAAGACGAAGCGATGCAATTTGATCTTGGTTGCCTCATCATTGATTTGTTACACACTGCAATATACCTCCATCTATATGGCCCAATTATCAAGATTCTCAGCATTGACTTCTCCATTATACATGGGAAACTTGAATTTCACATCAATTTTAAGTAATGGCATGTCAGGATTATGTTTATGTGAATGAGAATGTTTTCTTGCAGAAGTATAATTTGAACTTGTACTTTAAGAAGAAGAAGAAGATAGAGGTGAAGGAGGTGAAGGAGGAGGTTTTGGAGGGTACTCTCCCTCTTCGCTTTTGTCTTGCTTTGAATATTCCGCTTGAACACGTCTCTTCCATTCCAAGTAATCATCATACAATACTTTTTCCATCTCCGACATGGCAAAGGAAGTTCTTTGAAACTCTCTTTCATGTTGATAAAGTCCATCTTTAGATTCCATATTCTCACTTTGAGATGTCCTTTTTCTGGATCCAATCTCAGGATATCCTTCTACAGGCTCTCCTTCACCGTGCCTTAACTTTTCCCTGGTGATCATGCACACTAAAAAACAACCAACTGTCAACCTTCTCTGATACCACTTGATCCGAAATGATATTTTAAATGACTTGGTTAATTATGTTGCATGGATAATTTTACGAAGCGATGCCAATTTGATCTTGGTTGCCTCATCATTGATTTGTTGCACACTGCAATATACCTCCATTTGTATGGCCCAATTATCAAGATTCTCAGCATTGACTTCTCCATTATACATGGGAAACTCGAATTCCACATCAATTTTAAGTAATGGCATGTCAGGATTATGTTTATGGGAATTAGAATGTTTTCTTGCAGAAGTATAATTTGAACTTGTACTTGAAGAAGAAGAAGAAGATGGAGATGAAGGAGGTGAAGGAGGAGGTTTTGGAGGGAATTCTCCCTCTTCTCTTTTGTCTTTCTTTGAATATTCCCCTTGAACACATCTCTTCCATTCCAAGTAATCATCATACAATACTTTTACCATCTCTGACATGGCAAAGAAAATTCTTTGAAACTCTCTTTCCTGTTGAGAAAGTCCATCTTTAGATGCTATATTCTCACTTGGAGATGTCCTTTTTCTTGATCCAATCTTAGGATATCCTTCTACAGGCTCTCCTTCACCGTGCCTTAACTTTTCCATGGTGATCATGCACACTCAAAAACAACCAACTGTCAACCTTCTCTGATACCACTTGATCCAAAATGATCTTTTAAATGACTTGGTTAATTATGTTGCATGGATAATTTTACGAAGCGATGCTAATTTGATCTTGGTTGCCTCATCATTGATTTGTTGCACACTGCAATATACCTCCATCTGTATGGCCCAATTATCAAGATTCTCAGCATTGAATTCTCCATTATACATGGGAAACTCGAATTTCACATCAATTTTAAGTGATGGCATGTCAGGATTATGTTTATGGGAATGAGAATGTTTTCTTGCAGAAGTATAATTTGAACTTGTACTTGAATAAGAAGAAGAAGATGGAGATGAAAGAGGTTTTGGAGGAGGTTTTGGAGGGTATTCTCCCTCTTCGCTTTTGTCTTGCTTTGAATATTCCCCTTGAACACGTCTCTTCCATTCCAAGTAATCATCATACAATACTTTTACCATCTCCGACATGGCAAAGAAAGTTCTTTGAAACTCTCTTTCATGTTGAGAAAGTCCATCTTTAGATTCCATATTCTCACTTTGAGATGTCCTTTTTCTTGATCCAATCTCAAGATATCCTTCTACAGGCTCTCCTTCACTGTGCCTTAACTTTTCCCTGGTGATCATGCACACTAAAAAACAACCAACTGTCAACCTGCTCTGATACCACTTGATCCGAAATGATCTTTTAAATGACTTGGTTAATTATGTTGCATGGATAAATTTACGAAGCGATGCCAATTTGATCTTGGTTGCCTCATCATTGATTTGTTGCACACTGCAATATACCTCCATCTATATGGCCCAATTATCAAGATTCTCAGCATTGACTTCTCCATTATATATGGGAAACTCGAATTTCACATCAATTTTAAGTAATGGCATGTCAGGATTATGTTTATGGGAATGAGAATGTTTTCTTGCAGAAGTATAATTTGAACTTGTACTTGAAGAAGAAGAAGAATATGGAGATGAAGGAGGTGAAGGAGGAGGTTTTGGAGGGTATTCTCCCTCTTCTCTTTTGTCTTTCTTTGAATATTCCCCTTGAACACGTCTCTTCCATTCCAAGTAATCATCATACAATACTTTTACCATCTCCGACATGGCAAATAAAGTTATTTGAAACTCTCTTTCATGTTGAGAAAGTCCATCTTTAGATGCTATATTCTCACTTGGAGATGTCCTTTTTCTTGATCCAATCTTAGGATATCCTTCTACAGGCTCTCCTTCACCGTGCCTTAACTTTTCCATGGTGATCATGCACACTMAAAAACAACCAACTGTCAACCTTCTCTGATACCACTTGATCCGAAATGATATTTTAAATGACTCGGTTAATTRTGTTGCATGGATAATTTTACGAGTTAAAGATTAATAAGAAAGAGAAGAAGCGTAAGAATAGAATTTGCAGCACATAAGAAGTAAAAACAACAAACCATAAKCATATTCAAGACACCAKAAGTTKATGATTGAGTTCGACAACTTTGCCTACGTCTTTGGGCCTTTGTCTCAATGGGGGAGGCTTCTTTATTAATATTCAATGCTCAAAATCTTCATCAAAATTACATCAATTTGTTCTATCACTAACACAACAATGTTCTTCTCTGTCTCAGGAACTCAACATAATAGACGACACTGAAAAAGGTGGATTATAACTCCAAGAAATGACCTCCAAATCTCAACTACTCTCATGCCTTCCATGCATAAAAATGGCTTGGACTTCACAAATTCTTCATCATTATCCTATTCTGAACTTGTTTTCCATGGAAAAAAGGTTGGGTTTAAATATAATTTGAGTTGGGGGTCACATCCCAACTTCCTCCCAAAATTTGGCCTCAATCTGGGCTCCAGATCCTCCAAAAATGGGCAAAATCCCATTAAAACAAGGCATAAATTAATTAAAAATCAATTGATATAGTTTCAAACCCACTTTCCAAAAGAATATTAGTGTGCACCTCTTTTAAATAGGCTCCAAGTCGTATGTATGGCCCATTAGGCTGAGTGTTATATGTCTGCGCCCTTGTCCTCTGGATCCTGGTCATGTGAACAACCATGTGGCCAAGTGCCAACCCCCAAACATGCCCGCACCCGTTATGTTTAACACCTAGTCCAACGCCTTCGTTACATACGCCTTGGTCGACGACTAGCCCCGCCAATCGGGTTCTTATCCCCCAAAACTCTTCCATATCCACTTTAAAACATATTATTTCCATATGGTTGACAACGACAATGGTAGCCTGACCAGTTAGCGTTCTTTGGTGAAGCCGTTGCAAGAGGATAGATCGCGGGTTCAAGTCGTCGGGAGGCCTAAAAATATTTTGACCTAGGCCTTGTTGGCCTGATCTATGGTGCCACATGGTACTCTATGATTGGGCCATGTGTCACATCTAGATTGGCCCCATACACATAGTCATCGACCCAATCAACCGCCAACTCTGCTTCACAGTCAGCCTGTACCGCCACGTGTCCAGCCTGGAGCCTGCCACCTATCACCACGTCACTGCCATCCTATCATCTATACTTCCACGCAACAAGTTGTCACTGGGCCACATCATCGTATGGACTTCCACGTCAGTGTCCATACAGTCCACGTGTCAATTCTGTACCGTGCTAACTCAGCGCCGAAAATGCCAAATCTGCATGACACGTGTTAGCCTCTGGTGTTGTCACGTCAGAAGAATGAGGTCATCATGATGTCATGCTGACATCATCTTCCATGTGTCATGCTGATGTACTGCTGACATTAACAATACAAAATGTTGACTTTGACTTTGAATTTTTGCCTATTTGGGTAAAACTTTAGAACGCAATATCTTTCGCATATGAAGTCCATTTTCGAAAAAAAACATACTGTTGGAATCGACGTGACGAACACTACGTGATGGCGCTAGTTTCGTTCGAATACGAGAACTTTTAATTTTCAGCCTTTTTTGATCCATTTGGATTAGTTGACCCATAACGAATTGAATCCATTAAGAAAATCCCTCCACCAACTAGTAACAATTCCTTGCAATCATTCTTTGGTAAGAAATTTATAAGAAGATTTATTCCAAACTTTGTCAAAAGGGTCAAGCCAATGAATGCTTTATTAAAGAAAGATGTTTTGTTTAGATGGGATGATAATATTATAAGATATTTTGAAGATATTAAGGAGGCAATCAATATGGCACTTGTCCTTGTTAGCTTTGATTATTCGTGAGACTTCATAATTTTTTCATTTGCATTCGAGGACACTATTGTTGGAGTGCTATTACAAAAGAATAAAGATGACTATGAACAACCCATTGCCTTCATGAGAAAAACCCTTAGAGATGTTGAACTAAAGTATTCAATCATTAAGAAACAAGCTTATGCCCTTGTCAAGTACTTGAAGCATTTTAGAAGCTATGTTGGTTACAACAAGATCAAATCATATTTTCCATACCTCGTTGTCAAGGATGTCCTCTCCCAACAAGATTTCCTTGGAATAAGGCGGAAGTGGGTGTCAAATATTTAGGAGTATTACTTAGAGATTAAGCCCAATAAGATCATTAAAGGACAAGATTTAACCAAGAAGTTGACTGAGAGTAACGAAGAAGCCATAAAATGGGAGAAAATGACCAAGTCAATGTAGTTTTGAGCGATTTAGAGCATGATGAAAGGTATTCTGAAATCATATACTACTTGAAGAACATATCATGTCCCGACCACTTAGTGGATCATAAGAGAAGAGCCTTAAGATTGAAATCCATGAAGTATTGTTTGACTCAAAATGGTCTTAGGTACAAGAACCCTGATGGAATAATCCTTAGGTGCATGAACAAGGATGAAGCCGATATGCTTATCAAGGAAATCCATTCAAGGCATTATGGTGATCATTTTGTTGCCCACACCACCGCCCATAAGATTTTGAGAGTTGGTTACTATTGGTCTACATTGTTCAATGATACTCATAAATATGTTATGTCTTGCTTGCCTTGTAAATTATTTTCATGGAAACAACGATTGCCTGCCTTGCCTTTGAAGCCAGTCATTATTGAGGCACCTTTCCAAGAATGGGGTTTAAACTTCATTGGTCGGTTTAAGGATAACTCCAACAATGGATATCATTGGGTGTTGAATGGTATAGACTATTTCACTATGTAGGTAGAAGTTATCCCAACTAAAAAGGAAACTGAGGATTTCCTAGTGAGTTTTCTTGAAGATAGAAGAATAACAAGGTTCAGTGCCCCTACCAATATCACCACTAATAACACAAAGGCCTTTATCTCACTACCTTTATCAATTTTTTGTTTCAAGTATAGAATTGTTTTATCTCACCCATCCAAATATTATGCCCAAGGAAATGGATTGGCATAATCTAGCAACGAGAATCTGATGAATATTATCAAGAAGATTGTAGGTGAGAACAAGAAGGCTTGGGATAGTAAGATAAAGTATGCATTATGGGTAGACTATATCACAACTAAGACTTCCATATGGAAAACCCCGTTTGAGCTAGTATATGAATTGGAAGCCAAACTGCCAATCAACCTCCAAATTTCTACTCTCTAGTTTCCGCAACAGTATATGACTGATAAGGAGGCACTACGGGGAAAGATTGACCAACTTGTAGAGCTAGATAAGTCTAGGAGGAATGATTTAGATCAAATGGAAAAGAACCAAAAGAAGATTAAAGGGATGTTTGATCATAAAGAAAGACAAAGGAATTTTGAAGACGGTGACCTTGTATTGATGTGGGACAAGAGGAAAGAAAAGTTGGGAATGGACAAGAAGTTTGAAAACTTGTGTCTTGTTCCCTACCAAGTTGAGAAGAAGTCGTAGACTAACTCCTTCTACTTGACCACGCCCGAGGGAGAGAATATGCCATTAAACATTAATGGATACCTTCTCAAACCTTATTTCTCATAAGGAACTTAAATTCTTAGGCTTTGCGTAAGAGTAGGTAGGTCATGTTGTGTGCTTAATTTATTGCATTATTTTCATTTATTTGATATTGTTCATTTCTTTATCATGCATTCATCCTAGCTTAGCATTTATAAAATAAAAAATGATATATTGTTGAAAATGAAAAAAAAATATTTCTTGCATGGTTTTATATTTTCATAAACTAGGGTGGATAACATCCCCCTGCCTTGTAGTACTAATGTGTGCACATTAGAATGTATAACCACGTGTTAAAGTGATGTATGTTGCAGGTCTTGGACTACCATAGATGTTGAGGTTCTCATGTGCTCTACGGTGAGCACATGTCCCCATGTTGGAGCTAGATGTTACCCCCTCCTACCTAGGGGTAACTAGAGTAGATCATGTGTCATGGCATGCAATGGAGACAATGACCCTGACAATGTTGATGTTCATCATGTCCACAGAGTAGCCCAAAAACCACCTCAGATGCCCCTTCTTTATCAGCATGGCTGGTCACACTCAATCAATAAGTCTAAATGGGAAATGGTGACTTGGCACATTATGAGGTACATTAGTCCTTGTTTCATGTAAAGTGTCATATTTAATACATTGGGCATTTGAATAATGATCATAGGTCGAAGTTGGATAATGAATCCCGAGCTCATAAGTTATGTGTTTTTCCTTGTTTCACCTTGATGGGAATCCTTGTCATCCTAGTCTCGTGTTGTCACTCCTGGGGAAAATGGGACTAGTAGTTCCTTGAAAGGAGTAGCGTACCATTCACGATGATACTTATCACTTTTCCATCCTTGATGTCTAAATTCTCCCACCTTTTGGGTAATGTGGTTACATGTACACCAAAAAGGCATGTACCTCATTCTCTTATGAGAAGAAGAGGCTAAAGACCCAGAGGTATATTGCATCTAGCCAATAATAAAGAAATAAATAGGATAATGAG
Source organism: Picea sitchensis (assembly GCA_010110895.2). Taxonomy (NCBI): domain Eukaryota; kingdom Viridiplantae; phylum Streptophyta; class Pinopsida; order Pinales; family Pinaceae; genus Picea; species Picea sitchensis. The sequence goes on along the minus strand of SNQJ01S0293836.1, from coordinate 3,390 downwards.
CACATTTAAAATCCATAGTCCATAATAGAGCTCTACCCCCTCATTAACAACAATCACCCCTAGTGCTAATGTGAATAAACACATTAATAAATCAAAGAGGACTTGAATATATCCTGAATAAAAAGAAAAGGAAGTGTTATTCTTGAAACCTTTTTAAGGGGACTTGCAAATAAAATAAAATAAATGAAAGGGAAAATAAGGGGTTTGGAATGAAAAAAACACCGAGGAAAGGGTAAATCAATCACCAAGCGCACCCTCTACAAAGGAAATCATGGAGGTGATTCCATACATTGTCTTGCATGTTAATGACCCCATGCCCAGAAGTAAACCCCATGACCACCTCAAATTCATTACATATCTCTGATGGGTTCTTCCAAGAATTATCTCTCTACTTGGGTATCGACACACCTAATAGGTTCTTTTAATGGTCCTCCCATACCTAAACTTTCCAAATTGCATAAAGTCTTGAGCTTGTGTGAAGTTTGAAGGGGATCCCCAATGAGAGTTGTTCATTTGGATTTTGTGTTAATAGATGGCTTACTTTACATGATTCTAAGGAATATTGCCCCTTGTGATTGTTGGTTTTACTTGATTCCATTGCTTTGAATAACTTGGGTGCACATGACATGTGTATTTAGAGTATGACCTTGTGATTTCACCCAGGACGTTTTTCACTTCATGTAGGACATAACATGTGTGATGCAAAGCGTTGAGTCGTTTGATGACTTGGCACCCTCATATATAGGATCTCACGCCTCTGAGACCATGAACATTGGACAAATGATATTTTATTTTGTAGATACAATAATTCCAACACATATATGGACAAGAAGCCCACACCTTGGGGCATTGTACCCAAAGGTTATTAGGCATTGGATGGAGGATGTTGCACTAGCACTTGATTGAATACCATGTAGAGATGAGATGCACCTCCATTCTACCTTGGACACTTGTCTTCTCACCTTGGAAGTTGAGCATATGGATGATGGTGTCATGGATTGGGGCTTGCTTTCCATCGGGGCACCACTTTGATGAGGTGGGATTTTGAAGAGGAGACATGACCTTTGATGAGGAGAGGTCATTTTCCACCATACTTGGCACCATAATGATGAGATGTGGCCTTTGGAGGCATATTACACCTTCTTGGAGAATGACATCACCCACACATGTGGCTTTCGAGAGCTTATTATTATGTTTTAACACGATTTATTATTGTTAGAGGCTACTTGAGGGGTCAACCTCACTTGTATCATGGATTCATTGTTGTTTTAGGCATTATTATGGACAAAGCACTTGGTTAGCCTCATATATAAAGGCTAACGCTTCAATTTGTAAACTCATCATCACAACTCACACATTCGTGAGATCTCTTCTCTAGAAAAGTTCGTTATATCTCTCTCTTTTTCATTATGGATGTCGTGTGCACAATTTTTGAGGGATAATGTGTGGATGCTTCTTCTTGTTGGTGGATGAATCAAGCTAGGGTTTCTTCATATGCAACAACTCATCATAGTAAGTGATTTATTTCAAGTTCAATGCTATGTTCATGGTATGCTATGGTAGATGCTCTGTTAGATTGGTAATTATTGCATGTTTCCTTGTATGTTAGGTTCTTGTTTGCTAGAAGCCCCAGAAGGGATTATGATTGGTTATCCCCCTCTTCTTTTTTATGTATCTTGACTTGTTGAAGCATTCAAGGTTTGACTTAAGGGTTAGGAGTGACTATCCCCTTAAGGTTTTCTTTGGCTAGGGATTAGGAGTGGTTATCCCCTTAGGGTTTAAAACCTAGTTCTCTTATTTATCTGAGCTAGGCGACTTGAAAAGAAGGAGCCGTCCTAGGCCTATGAGGGTATAGTCCCAAGGTTTTGTTCCCTCACCTTTTCCTTGTCTTCTAACTTGATCTTCAAGTTGTGGTTGACTCCATTTTTTCAAAGATATAAAACAACACTAGTCTTAAGCTCACAAGGTGGTATAAAACACAAGCTTTTCATCTCTCTTTTAAAAACAACCTAGTAGTTGGATACCCAACTACTTTCCCACCCTCAATCTAATCCAACGCTTGGCAAATTTGATGAATTTATTGTTGTTGTTGTAAATGTTTGATACAACCATTAGGGTTGATATAAATTCTAATAACTCACTTAATACTATGTTTTAAGAAGGCTAAACGCATTGTTGGATACTTGAATATTATTCCACTTGCTAAGTTTTATATTTTGAGATTTTATYAGCAATTTTTTAGGGTTGTTTTCTTGTTGCTGTTACACATTTTCATTGTTGGTATAAACTGTTAGATATTATAGAAAATTATTGCAGCAACCCTCTTCTCATTGATATCTATTGTATTGGATCATTGCTTGCATTTATATACTTGATAATTGTTGAAATCTCTCTCATATATTCAATCAATCAATTGTCTTATCTCGTTTAAACCTTGCCCTTATACCTAGCCTACCATTTCAAGTGACCAAGATTGGTGGTTGTAGACTTCTATTCAACTTGCTATAGGATCCCTTAAGGTCACAAGGGAAGCCTCCCTTGTGTTGGATCTTCGTCCATCACTAAAATGAGGGAAATGCTTGTCTAGGTGCAATGACAAATATTTCCAATTGTTACACAAGTTTGGTGTCTCGTAGAAGGCTTCGCACAAGTACAAATCCTGTGATAAAACTTTCCTTCGTATATTCAACCAATGCCTTTGTTGGGGATGGATTAGCATTGCCTTGGGTTTCATTTAGCATTCATGAGGTGTTCCCACTTCCAACCTCTGTCCCACTCCCAACTTGAACCTCTACTTGGGCATCATTATCACTATCACTAACACTGGCACTGTTGATATTGTTGTAATCACTCATGTTGTTGGTTTTTAAATTTTATGTGCAGATTTTTAATTTTTGGAAATTTGCAACAAGGGTTTCTCATTATTTTTTATTAGTTTTCTTAGTTGATCACATGCCGAATTGCTAAGTTTGAAGGCTAATATTGAAAAATGGAGATAAAAACTAAAAACAATAGCTCAAATTTTTTAAAATAGAAAGCATTTCAATTTCAGATTTGAGACAAAGGGTTTTGACCCTACCTCAACACTGCTAGATGAAGAAATCAAATGAAGAAGAAATCTGAAAACCAAATTTTAGCTCAAAAGAAAACTAAATCGTTGCTCCAATCGTCCTTATGAAGTCACCCAAATCATTGCTCCAAATTCCAATTGCTCTAATAACTCAAGAGTCAACTCAAATATTGAGATCGCCCTTATGAAATGATAAATCGCTACTCCAGACTCCAATCACTCCAATCATTGATTGAATCATTTCTCTAGCCTCCAATCACTCTAATGACTGAGTGAAATCATTGCTCCATCCTCCAATCACTGAGTGAAATCACTACTCC
>SNQJ01S0293834.1:0-10641 GCA_010110895.2 Picea sitchensis | reverse complement strand
CAGGCTTCTCCACTGGGAATTGACGGCTCTCAATGAAAGGTGGTAAATCCGAGGGACTCGGATTAGGCAGGAGATGGCTAGATCGTTAGGGAGCCCTGGGATTAGAATGTTACCTCCTTCCATTATTTTCTTCTGCTAATCGAGTGGTAGGGTGGCGTTCTCCTTCAGCTTTGAGGATTAGAGGATATGTGCATCGGTAATCTATCATAACTCTCATAACTCTTAGTTATCAACTAGCAGTGGGGGTTTTCAACGTTAAGACACTTTTGGGTTTTCAACGTTTACACTACTGCTAAGTTGAGTTGGATAAACGTTTTATTTTTTATTTTTTTTATTTTTTATTTTTTTTATTTATTTTTTATTATTTTTTTTCTTTCGGTTAGAATTCATTTAAATAAATTTGGATAAAATCACTATTTTCTGTTATTTAAATTGCATTTTTGAGAAATAGAGGATGAGTGAATGACTCTCAGTTATCAACCAGCAGTGGCGGTTTTCAACATTTAGACTACTGCTCAGGAGTGGGGGTTTTCAAGGTTTACACCACTGCTAAGTTGAGTTGACTAAACGTTCTATTTTTTGGTTTTTTCGGTCAGAATTCGGTTAAGTAAATTTGGATAAAATAGCTATTTTCTGTTGTTTAAATTGCATCTTTGAGGAATAGAGGATGAGTGCATGGGTAATCTATCATAACTCTTAGTTATCAACCAACAGTGAGTACTGCTCAGCAGTGGGGGTTTTCAATGTTTACACCACTGCTAAGTTGAGTTGGCTGAACGTTCTATTTTTGGGTTTTTCTGATCAGAATTCGATTTTCTGATTAGAATTCGATTAAGTAAATTTGAATAAAATCTCTATTTTCTGTTGTTTAAATTACATTTCTGAATACATAAAAACGAAAAAAAGTTACCAAAGGGTAGAATGTTTAGACTACTACTAAGTGTTATTCTCGAGAAAACGTTTAGACTACTACTAAGCGTTATTTTCAACAATGGGTAATCTATTCCTCAAAGTTATTCTCAAGAATGGGTAATCTATTCCTCAAAGATATTCAGGAATAAAGATGAGTGCATGGGTAATCTATCATAACTCTAAGTTATGAACATAGACTACTAAGCACAGTTTGCTTAACGTTTAGACTACTAAGCTGAGTTTGCTTAGTTCTATTTTTGGGATTTTTTTTGAGTTTGTTGTTTAAATTGCATTTTTGAATGCATAAATGGATTCAATTTGTTGAAAAATCCATGGGACACTAGAATTATACAAACTTAGCAACTCAAATATGCAGATCCATCTATTCATCACCTAATTTCAAGCAAAATCATATTAAAAAAATTACCAAAAATCATCAAAAAAATAGAATGGTTGTTTGTTTAACGTTTAGACTACTAAGGAGAGTTTGCTTAACGTTCTATCTTTTGGGTTTTTTTTGAGTTTGTTGTTCAAATTGCATTTCTGAATGCATAAATGAATTCAACTTGTTCAAAAACCCATGGGACACTAGAATTATACAAACTTAGCCACTCAAATATGCAAATCCAACTATTCATCACCTAATTTCAAACCAAATCAAACTAAAAAAATTACCAAAAATCATCCATATTATCGTTATTCTCGAATGGTTATACTTAAAACGTTTAGAGTACTGCTAAGGGTAGTCTAAGCGTATTCTCGAGAATGATTGTTGAGCATTCAATGTCAGCGTTATTGAAAATTCAACGTAAGGTTCAAATCGCACGTAACCCTTAGGAAACACCTGTCCAAATAAATCCTGTTCTAAATACTGAAATGACAGTGTGGTTGCTCATAAACTTGAAAATGAAAATGTACAAAGTTACCCATCAAAACTTATCACCTTAAAGTTCTTAGCAAATTCAACGCTGGTTCAAAAACATCCTAAGATAACCAAGAACGTCCTAAATTTGAAGCCATGTAGTTGGCCTAATTGTAGTCTTTTTGAACACATAAGATCTTTGATCTTTGGGCAGTCCTTGTCCATTTGGATGTAGTTCATCCAGAAAAGGGAGAGGGAAATTAATATAAAATGTTCAATCCCATTCCACTTTTGGTGTATTAGATTGTTTGCTTAAAATTTAATGGGAAGGCCATCTTCATAAGGAGGGTTAGTGCATTAGATTTTCTCCCATACTACTTCTTATATCCTTAAGAACAAATAATAACTATTTTTTGAATGTATGGGATTATGGGATTCTTATATCCTTAAGAACAAATAATAACTATTTTTGGAATGTATGGGATTATGGGATGTGCGAATTGCAATATTTTACTTCTTATATCCTTAAGAACAAATAATAACTATTTTTGAAATGTATGAATTGTAATATTTTATTTTATTTTGTTTTAATTTTTCATTCTATGTTTTTATTTTGTCACTCTTTACTCTTTGAGTGTGGTAAATAAAGGTGATGCTAACTATTTTTGGAATGTATGAATTGCAATAATTTATTTATTTATTTATTTTTAATTTTTAATTTTATGTTTTTATTTTGTCACTCTTTACTCTTTGAGTGTGGTAAATAAAGGTGATACTTTATGAGTAATAATTAAAGAAGAGAAGAGTGCTTGGGGAGGGTTACTTTGAGTTTTGAAGGGATTTTTAAAATCAAGTATTCTTGGGGAATGAGAAAGTCTAAAATAAAGTATGCTTGGGGAATGAGAAAGTCGGGTTGAAGCATATGCTTTGTTTCAAGGTTTAAAGTTCACAACATGTACAACATTAAAGAATTATCTGTGATAGGAGATTCAAAAAATGTTATTAAACATTTGGTCCTAAACACGAGTCTAAGAGATAATATTTTAACCTCGCTACTAGAAAGGATCCATCAAGAAATCAAAACTCTATTGGAGGTCAAGTATTTCCCTGTTCTCCGAGAGCACAACAGGTTGGCTAACAACTGCGCAAACCAAGCTACACTATTGAAAATGGGGGATGTTACCCCTCATTTTGGCAAAGGGTAACCCTAGTGAATTTCTTCACAAGCCCTTGGATTTCTGAGCTATGGATAGTTGGGAAACCTACTTCATTCCATGTATCTTGTTGAGGTAGCGGATGTGATGGCATATTTATTGATTAGTGATGTAGTATTTGATGATGCATGGTCTCTTGTTGAGTTTGGAAATGACAGTAGTAGGAGTCACATTTTGTGGCATCTTCGTGTTTCCCATTGTAGTTCACATTTATCGACGAATTTCATGATTCCTAAGGCATTGATCAAGATTATTTTGCGGTATTATTCATGAACCAGAGCTTCTCATGCCATGCAACACTCCAGATTATGAAAGCTCACCTTATTCACTCATTTTGAGGCATGTGTCACATCATTTGATGGGACATCGGCCTTGAAATTTGCATGGAGGTTTCATTAGGAACATGTGGGCTTGCTAGATAATCCATTTACTTGGAGAGAATGTTGGCATGATTTAAGGAGGGTGATTGCACCTTGTTGACTTCACATTTGAAATCCTAGGGATGATTTAGAAGAGGTCCACTTTTGAGGGTCACATTCATCACTTTTGAATCCTCCTTCACCTTGAAGAGCCATATGTCCACTTAGAAGGGGCTTATGAGTCATGTTATCACACAATCTGTACTTTCCCAAAGCCCAAGGAAAGTGGATGCAAGATTGTCATAACAGGGGGTCACCTATTAATGTCACCTTAATAGGAAACCCCTTTCTGTTTAGGAGTATGTCAAAGTACCCCAAGGGAGACGCCCCCAATGGCCTAAAGGGTTGAGAAGACTAAGGAAAAGATGCAAGAAATCCCCCCCTTTGACTGATCACCTTTGAGTTTAAGTCTTGGAAGATGAAGCCTAAAGAGTTGGTGACTTGCAAGGAAGGCACAAGCAAGTATTCAAGTGACAATGTTGCTTCAATCAAGACTAAAGAAATTAGATAGCCCAATGAGTGCAATAATAAATGATGTTATGCTTAAACAAATGATGGAAAGTACAAAAATAATAGCTCTAGATGATAACAAGTATGTCTCAAAGTAATTAATGAAGTAATAAAGGGCTATCGACTGCAATAAGTCTAGCAAGGCTTTGATAGCAAGAACAATCTATGAAGTTGATAATAGTTTGTCAAGTGCTAGAAAGAAAAGTAAATGCAATGCATAACCAATAGCTCAAAGTCTACTGAAGGTAGCAAGATTAGTTCTAAGATAGCTTGAAGCCTTGGGAAGAGTTCAAAACTAGGTGGTTATAGGTTAGCATTATCATTGCAAATGACAAAAGTCGACAAGGAGTTTGGTCATGCAACAAGGCAATGTTAATGGATCAAAAAGGAAAGTCCCAAAGGAGTTGATCCTTGCAACAAAATAGGTTAGTAGAAGAGGTCGTTTGAATAGTTTTAAGAGTTTGTTTGAAGGTTTTATCCCTTAGGGTTTTGATACCTAGGGTTTTGACTAGTTCCTTGTGTAGGGTAAAAGGGAGTCTAAGGATGGCATTTATCTTTATAAGGAGGAAATGGAAAAGTATCTAAGGTCAAGGTCAAGAGAAAAGATTGTGGAGGAGTAACACTTTAGTTCTCCAATAACTTTCTTTTGAGCAAGAAACCTCTAGAGGTGTAGCGCAAGCTAGGCCCTTGGGGTTCTTGCCTCCTTGAGCTAAAGATGTCGAGGGTAATATCTTGGAAGTAGGGAGGAGTAATGAACTTAGTCCCCCTATCCTCAGACCTAGTGGAGGAGAAGTGCTAGAGAGTGGCCTTGCTAGGCCCTAACGCATCCCTCTTCCTTAGTTTTAGAAGTGTGACATCACCTTAGGAAGCTAGGGTTAGGTTCCTAGGAAAGTCTAGGTCAACACCTTTAGAAAGCTAGGCTTAAGTTTCTAGAGGTAAGAAAAGGAAAGGAAGCTTGACAAACAAAGAATGAAGAAGTAAATAACTTAGTTCTCCACACTTAGGGTTTTAACATGCAATTTCATAATCTTCCATATACAAGCAAGCAAAATAGACTAACAACCATAAAAAATGACTAATAACAAAAGTTTATGTACTTATACAAAGAATAATCATGCATCAAGCCACAATTTTCCAAGAGAAATCCTTTTATAAGCTCACTAAGCCAAATAATCCAAGAAAAAGCTAGTGCACACCTCCTTTAAAAGTTAAGTAACCTCAAAATAACAGAAGTTTTCAGCCAATAACCCTTAAAGAGGGCCAAATTTTAGACCACACTACTTGTGTGATGAGTGATGATGAAAAAATAAGAGAAATTTCTCTCTATTTATACAATATCAATGACCTTTAATTAAAATTAGGTCATAAAAAGGCTGACCTGGCCAAATTACATCAAAAATCTAGTTTTTACATAAATGAAGGTAATTAAACCCTAAAATCATCTCCAAGGGTGATGTCGTGCCCTTCTAGGGTGATGTTGAGACACTAGTGTGGAACATTGGGCCCCATATGTAAAATGTTTGTCTTCAAAGGCCCTAGATGATGCCACAAGTGCCAACCAACACACAACTTCCCTCATAAATGAAAACCCTAACTTTGGATGAAGTCCAGGGTCATAATGATGATGTCAGGGGCTCTCAAAGGTCAACATCCAAGTGGAAGAGAAAGATCCCCTTGGTTCTAGGTCTGCTAGAGTGTCTCTAAGGGTAACATCCTTCTTTCTTTCTGGTGCAAGCCTATGATGTGTCCCTTCCCCTGGTTAGGGTCACAACATCCATCTGTGGGCTTTTAGCCCCATGGAGTTTCGAGATAATCATTCCCCCACATGTACATGTCCACCAGGCAAAGTCTTGCAACAACAACACGTACGCTCTCCAAGGGTTCATAAGTCACAAAGATCATAGCAATGTCAATCACATATGATAATAAAATTACCCAAACATGTGCATCAAACCCCCCTTTACCTAGACAAATTCTCAAAGACATTATGCATTTTAACGAGTCAAGTTTGGAGAAGGCTTCAGGGTGTCATATTGGGCTAATCCTCCTTATGCTTGGGGTGTTTTCCAGGTGAGAACCAATCTAGGTCATGTAAGTGTGTGTGAGGTGGTGTGGGGGGAAGTGTTTGGGCATGGGGTGCAATGATAACAGGGAAATGTAGATCTTACCCATGGGTGCCTTTATAGAAGGTGAGTTGCACCTTGTCATAGATGCAATTCTTTCCTATCCCGTTCAATGCCTTTTATTCTTAGTTTTATTGATTTTTTATCTTTCTCTTTTATGCTTCAAGGGAAGAGCTGAGGGACACTGTCCTGGCTTGGTGACCAGAGGTGACATCGTTACCCACAAGCATTTCATGGAGATGAGAAGGTTGGCTCGTGATGAGACCCCCTTTCTCTTGGCTATTCCACCAAGAGCCACTACCCTGGTTTGGTGACTAGATGGATGGTAGTGTCATACCGCTACAATCCCATGGCCATAATAGGTCAGCTCATGATGAGAACTCCCATCCACCAACTAATACCTTAAGAATTTATTTATTTTAAGGGTTCCCTTTTCTTAATGAGAAGCCTCTTACTGTTTTCTTGGGAATCCCTGGGTGAAACATATCAAAGGTTTCATTTTGGATTTTAAATTTTGTTAGCTACTTTTACCCTCTACGCCTTTATCCCCTTCTTCCCACAAGGCAAGGTACAATCCTTCCTAGTGTGGAAAACCCAATGCCCGAACAAAGGTAGGGTAATATGAGAGGAGTAAGGATGGAAAGTGGTAATTATGAAGGGAATGAACGATGACCTTTCATAGACCCACCCAGTGGCAACCCATCCTAAAGGGAGATTAACTTACTAGGGCATCATGTCACCCTTCCAGGTATGAACAAGTTAAAGAGAATAATTTCCAAGAAAAGGTTATGAAATGAAGGAGAAATCACTGCAACATATTCGGGTACTTCAATAATCAGAGTGACACATACTATGATACCCATACTCATTAGCTCATGGAGCAAGACTTACTTCTACTTCAAGACCAATTTGGTGGGATGGATATTGTTGTTGCTGATAGATGAGTTGCATTGAAGAAAAGAGGGGACCTCCAGGGCTATTCTCAAGTCATCTGGATCTCAACACTCCATGTCTAGGACATGTGGGCCTTGAGACATGATCTCCTTAGTTATCCGTAGGATAGGGGATAACAAGTCCTTGCTTGCATACTTGATGAGGATTTGTACACCTTCACACATGAGTTATGGAGCCATTTTGGAGGGGCCACCCCCTTTTCAAGGTTATATACTCATTAAATATAGGAACATTTCATCTTAGAAGACACACATCCACCTTTGGAGGAGACCTAAAGGGGTTTAATGGCATGATTCAAGGGATTGGTTGAGGACCGTCACTTTGGGAGCCTTTGTAGGCTAGACGTTGCACCCTATAGCCACATTCTTCCTTGTTTAGAGGAGACGTCCCTCTCTTGGGGTGTTATTGTTAGAATATGAAGGATTGTGCTCGTTTTACCATTGACAATACCCTTGTCACCCAACCATAGGCCGAAGCCACCCTCCGAGCACCTTGACCTTGATAGAGAGAAGAATCCTGGTAGCAATCCAATAGCCAAGCAAGGCTAATGCACCAAGCAAGAAGTAACCAATCTGATTAGATAGTCTCACCCAAAACTGGCGCAACACCTTCCCCAAGACTTGTGCTCAAGACTACTAGACTACAGTGCACAAACTGGCTTTTTGTGATTCTGAGAGTGTGTCAAATGAGAGACTGGCGCCCTGTATTTATAGTATTCCTGACAGACTTGCCTAGGCCAACTTCTCTCTCTAGGTACTAATTAATTCATATCAATTACCTATCTTCAGCCGACATCTCGTCTAAGGTTTCCTTCATTTCTTTGCTTCCTTCTGGAACATTCTAATCTTGTCAAAGGTCACAATAGAGGTTCATACTCCTGAAGCTACCATAATATCAACACTCCCTCCCAGCTAGGGAGGTATAACTGATAATGGTCTTGAGCACAAACAAACCATTCAACTGGTAGTATCACGAGCACCGTCATTATTATCCAACTGAATAATTTCCATGACAACTGGTACAATATCAATTGATAAAACACAACTGTGTTTATCCATGGTAGTACGCAACTACTCAAACCGTGACACATAGTCACAAACAGTGGAACAAATCCACCACAATAGTATATCTATACTATCTGGAGATAGGCAGTCTCCATAACAATCATTCGATATCAGTTTGCATAAAAAATATTGTTAAAATAAACTGAATCATCTGGGCCAATCTTTCACTCACATCTGTGAGATTTGAAAGAATATCTACCCTGGCTTATTCTTCTTAAGAAAGGAAGAACGATTGTTCTGATTTCTGAGCCTGGACCATTCCTCGCCCTAGGCCATTTATCCGACACTAAACAAAGTGTAACATGGAGAGAATGAATCTGCACTAAGGAATGCCTGTCCCTGATTGTTGAGCCTGGACCATTCCCCACCTTGGGCCATTCCTCCAACACTAAACAAAGTGCAACCTGGAGAGAATGAATACACCCTAAGGATTGACTATCCAGACCATTTCCTCTATTAATCACAAGAGGAAAAGATTGTCCTGTATCAACCTCCAAAATGGACCATTCCTCATGTCAACCACAATGAGAAATCATTGTCTGGCGAGGCAGGCCAGTCTTCTTGAGTAACCATGAAGAAGAGAGACTTCCCTAGACCACTTCCCATGTTAACCACAATGGGAAGTCATTGTCTATGACACATCAACAATCTGGACCATTTCCCATGTTAACCACAATGGGAAATCGTTGTCCGTCAGAAATCTCAATCCACTTTCTGAACATGAAAGAATCTGCCCAAGTTGGACTATTTTTCAGTCTTGAAAATAAATGTCTTCAATAATATTTTTAGTGGTCCCTCCCAACCTAGAGAGTCATTTCTTCCCTTTTAGCTAAGGGAGTTATTTCCACGATCCCCATCTTCTCTCGGAAATATTCAAACTTTATTCTGGATAGAGGTTTTGTCAGGATGTTTGTTGTCTACTCATCAGTGGGGATATACTCGAGCTTTACCTCTCCTTCCTGGACTTTATCTCGAATAAAGTGGTATTTGATCTCAATGTGTTTCGAACTTTCATTCAACATAGGATGTTCTGATAATATTATACAACTTTGATTATCACAATGTATTATGGTCGATTATGGAATCTGATAAAATAAATCAGAGATTAACTTCCTTAGCCATATTGCTTCTGTGCATGCTTCACATGCTGCGATATACTCTGCTTCTGCTGTGCTTAGTGCGATAAACTTATGTTTCCTGCTGCCCCAAGATATCATAGCGAAGCCCAAGCTGAAACACATACTTGAAGTGATATTTTGGTCTTATGCACTTCCTGCCCAATCCGAGTCTGTGAATCCATGAAGCTATATATCATTGGATGTGGTATATCTCAAACCATAGTTTATTATACCATGAATATATCTTAATACATGCTTTGCAACTATCCAATGCTCATGTCTTGGTTCCACCTAGAACTGGCTTAGTGTATTTACAAGAAAGAAAATGTCTGGTCGAGTATTTACCAAATACATTAATGACCCAATTAGTTGTTGATATAGAGATGGATCTATTGGATCATAATATATATCTTTCACTTTTCTTATATCCGTATTCATAGGAGTGTCCATGGACTTACAATCCATCATTCCAAACTTATGAAGGATCTTTATTGCGTACTTTCCTTGTCCAAGGAATACTACACCACACTTTTTCCATACTTCTAGTCCCAAGTAATAATGCATGAGACCTAGATCTTTCATATCAAATTCAGAAGTTAGTTCCTTCTTGCATTGGATGATGGGAGACTCTTCACCTATTATGAATAGATCATCAACATATAGTAGTAGAATTACATATGCATTGTCCACGACTTTGTAGTAAAGGTTTAGATCTACATGATTCTTGGAGAAACCAAGTCTTGTTAGATAGCTGTCCATTCTGGCATACCAAGCCCTTGGAGCTTGCTTGAGTCCATATAGGGCTTTCTTTAATCTGCAAACATGAGTGTCTCTAGAATGTACCTCAAACCCTTGAGGTTGTTCAATATATACTTCTTCTTCAATTTCTCCATTGAGGAAAGATGTCTTTACATCCATCTGATGTAAGTTCCATCCCATGGAAGAGATAAGAGATATGATAGCTCTAATGGAAGTATATCTAGAAACCGGAGCAAAGGTTTCATCATAATCTTCTCCCTCCTTTTGGGATAACCCTCTAGCTACGAATCTTGCCTTGTATTTTTCCACACTTCCGTCTGCTGCATATTTGATCTTATATACCCATTTTGATGTTACCACTGATTTTTCTTTAGGTCTAGGTACAATTTCCCATACATCATTTTTCATAATGAATTGGTGTTCTTCTGTCATAGCTTCTTTCCATTGTCCCTTTTGAACTGCTTCTTCAAATGTGGTAGGTTCTTCATCTAGAAGTTTCATCATATATGCTGCATAACTTGAGAATATTTTAGGCCTCTCACTCTTTCTGAATGTTCCTTCTAGAACCTTGAGTCTTTCTGCATCTTGTAAGGTAGCTTCAAGCCAATATGGTCATTTCTTGGTCTTAGGTATGATATCTGAATAAATGTTTTCACATGGTTCTATAGGATGATCAAGTTGTTCTTTTTCTTCATTTTTGTTTTCT
>SNQJ01S0293831.1:0-10641 GCA_010110895.2 Picea sitchensis | reverse complement strand
ATCTCGAGTGCATGACACTAACCCATGAGTATGGATTGATGTTGATCTGTTGGTACATATTTGAGTTTCATTGATATATCTTATGATGTATTATTGGAAGCATATGTTGATATCATGGTGCATGCATTTTTCATGTGGATTGGTCTACATATTGATACATATGGTTGGTGAGTTGATGACATGATCATGTTGTACATCATTGTTGATCTATAGTTGATGCATGATTGGTACTTTTCTAGTACATTGGAAGAGACACCTACTAGCAGTTTGATTGAAACATGTTTTATGGAGGATTTGGCATACATATATGGGATTCATCATGTTGTGGTATTGGTGCATGGTAATGTACATGTTTGGTACACTCATATATGGCATATGCTTGATGATACTACACCATTGGTACTACTTGATTAGCACAACAATTGGCATTTGTTTGAGATACCTGATTGTGGCACTTGGGTCATGATGGAGACATATCATGAGTGATATGATACATTGTTTGGAATGTTGGTAGATGCACATGGTTGGCATATTGGTGGATGCACATGGTTGGCATATTGGTAGATGCACATGTTGGCATGTTGATAAAGGCATATGATTGATACATTCCATGGATGATATCTTTTGGCACATTTCATGATGTTGATGTACATGGTTGATGTACAAAGGTGTTGTGCATGATGAACACACATTTTGTATAGGATGTACTTGGTTGATATTTTTCTCATGATTCTTTATTTCATTGTTGACATATCTTTTTCTTCATGATGCTTGGTATGGAATGAGTTTGATGCATGAACAGGTCCAAGGATCGTTATATGGTAGCACAATGTTCATCTTGCAAAAAATATAGGGGAGACATACCCATAGGGGGATTCATTATTCTTCCCATGATTCTAGGAGGAGATATTTATCAGATGCATACCTATAAAAGAGCCCTATACTTGAATAAAGAGAACAAGAGCATAATTTCAGGGGGAGCAATGGTCACAGGGGGACTATGTTTGATGTATCTTCAACATCACATCAGAGTGATATCCCTTGTTCAAAAGGGGAGAGATTATTCATAGGAAGATCAAAGGAATTTAGATAGGGGGAACATCCCCAAGGAGAGTTCAAGCAAGGGGAGAAACCCCAAGATGAGAATGGACCTTTGCCATCGATGTCAAAGGGGAAGAGTTAATCACACTGATGTGATTGATGGGGAGAGATAGTCACATTGATGATTGATGTAGAGCATGCGTTATCTACATTTTGACATCAATAATTGGTAATTGGTGTTGACATCAATGTTGGTGTTGACATCAATGTTGGTATTGCCATTGATATTGTTATCACTCCAAGAAAATCTTTGTGGTTGTAGGAAAAAGATGCTTGGTAACTCAAGAATATGGTAAATTTGGTATGCTTGGAACAATGGGATAACTCAATAGCTAATGAAATGGACCACTTATCATGCATTCGAATAAGACAGTGCTTTTAGAAAACAATAATTAGACAGCAAAGTTGGAACAGGGGATGAAGAATATTAGTCTAGATAACCAAATACAACAATGTGCAGGGTCATACAAGATAGCAAGAAGTCCTTTCATTCAGGTTCATGAGCTTAATAAGAAGATAACAGTTCTTATAAGCTGAGCTAAACTGAAGTAAAGTATAGAATAATGAAGTACATGAACAAATCTGACATTGAAAGCAAAAGAAGACTGTGATTCTATTATCAAGATAAGAGTCTAATACAGTAGAAAAAATGTATCCAAGATTGAACTTTGATCTCTTAAAAAGATAGGCATTTATAGCCTTTACAACAAGTCTAAGATCCTAGAAAATTGGATATGTATATCTAAATATAGAAAGTAAAACTGAGTAAATACAATTGGATAATCAAAGAACTAGTTTCTAGGACTCGAACTGTCTTCTTTTTTGATCTTTGACATCTGGTATTCATCACTTGTATGACTCTGATGTGTCATGGAGGGTAAAGACACATGTCTTCTGTAGCTGGAAATCTTTCAACAACTGTAACCAAAACTTTAGTTGACCAAATTTAACATTTGGTCCCAAAACCTCCATGAATCTTTGATGCCGAATGTTTCTTGATTTGGTGGTTAATCCTTTGATACTCCCATACCCTTTTAATCATTCCAAAATCGCTTTGCTCCAGCTTAATTTTCCAAAATTTTCTTTCTGTAGTTTCACCAACTATTTCGATTTACGATCTGCTAATTAGCTGGTGAAAGCTCTTCTTTTCATCAACTAACTGGTTACAATTCCACCTTCTGCGTTGGTGAAAGTTTTGTCTTGGTCAAAAAAGGAAACCCTTTCGTGATCAAATCAAATTTATTGTTTGCATCAATGATGTTGCAGCTTGAAATAGGAGTATGATAATGGAAAATAGAACTGTTGATGTCTCTGTAAGAAAATTAACACTCATAGGACTAACATTAAACTTGACATCTAGTTCTCATTGGGTGATGGAGGATAGTACAATCTTGGTGCAGATGACAGATCATAGCCTTTTAGAAGGAGTATTGGAATAAGGTCTTGACACTTAACTTAGTGTTGTTCTTGATGCTGCCAACTGTAAGCATACTCTAGACAAGATGGAGTGTTTGGATACATTCTCTCTCTTAACCTTTGATGGTAGGAAAACAGAGCATGTACATTTGACCTAGGCATTATCATATGTTTCTCTGCTCTGCTACCAAGAATGATCGATACTTTATGTTTTGTTTTTATGCATCATGTTCTGTTGGCACCACTCTTGACTCCTCCACTGCCTTGAACATGCACTGAAACTTGGTTCAAAACTTATTGAACACCTACAAGCTCTGTAAACACATGTATCTTGGTAAAAACAACTTGTCTGTCTGCGCAGTGCGCTGATATGACACTACCTTCCATTATTTCAGAGCCGGAAATTAACACCGTTTGCACATGCAGAGGATAGGATGTCCAGATAAACATAGATACCCTGCAATATTGGCCTGATATACCTCTAAATATGTGAGAAAATGATACCCAA
The DNA here is from genome assembly GCA_010110895.2 of Picea sitchensis. Taxonomy (NCBI): domain Eukaryota; kingdom Viridiplantae; phylum Streptophyta; class Pinopsida; order Pinales; family Pinaceae; genus Picea; species Picea sitchensis. The sequence continues at coordinate 7,616 of SNQJ01S0293831.1, read as the reverse complement.
ATCAATATCTGTAATCACTTGCCACTTCAACTCTTCAATCAGACACCTGTCATTCTATTTAGCATCTCCATCCAAGAATTAGTAACATGATCATAGGTTTCATTACCAATGTCTTCAATCTAGCCATAATTTTATCATTGATACACATGCCTTTTCCTTCTTTCCTACTCCTCAGAATACTTCAAATGAAATAAATATTAAAATCTGGACAAGGAAGATTGGTTGCAGCTGTTGTTTATGTAGAAAAACAGTAAACAATTAGAATTAAGCTTTGATTGTAAAATAGGTCAAATAGCCAAAGATGGACAAATGTATATGAGGTCAAGGTTACTTTCTTCTGAATAATGCCAAGCACCCTGCTCTGAAACTATTTCTGTCATGCAAATACCAATTTTGGATGTTTTCCCCTTTCTGAGACTGTGATAAACATCAAGATAGAATGACATCTTTTGGCTCAACTGTTGCATTATATTCTTACTTCTTTACCATCTCTGACAAGAAGATTTAGCAGTTGTTGTAACATTTGGATCTCAGTCACAGTAAATGATTTAATCATTGCAAGGATACATTACAATTATTCTATATTTTCATTAACCAATACCCTCCTAACCGTTACCTTTCTAGCTCGTGATCTGGAATTTCTCATTTTAGAAATCCATGATAATTCGGGGATTTAAATAAAGAAAAATGGAAGGATCTGGATCACGGATGGAAGCTTTCATCAATCCACGAGAATCTTCTGCAGAATAGGGGGTCAAAACTTTCATCCCTAGACAAGAACCATACCATGCAGCATAACACTATGAGTGCTGAGCACCAACACCAGTCACAGCTCCATTTGGTCCTCTAAAAACGCTGGGAACAAAAATTTGAATTGCAGACATATAATATGTCTTGGCTGTAGAATTTATTATTTGATCAATAGCCTACATGGAAAAATTGAAGTTCATGAACTCTACAATTGGTCGTAACCCATAATATGTTGTGCCCACACCAATTCCAATGAAACCCAACTCAGTGATTGGGGTTTCTAGTACCCTGTTAGGTCCAAACTAAATATGGAAAAGGGTTTTGAAACATCTAAAACCCGATCAAGATATGACTTGGATGTGTTTATGTTACAATGAAATCGAATGGATGAAGCCTGTGTTACTTCCTCCTCGATCCTTCCAACAAAACCTGTGATCTCTTGCGCTTTCATCGCTCCAATATTGAAATTACATTCTATAATCCTTCCATCATATTTCCAGCATGAAGCATGACTTGACACCTTCCTGGTCGTAGGCATTGAGTGCTTGATCTAAAATTCTAGCTAAATTAAATCCCAAGGAGATATGTTTGATCCAGAGCAGCAGAGAAACTTTGACGATGCATCAATACAGAATGAGAAGGGACTTAATGATACGCTTGGTGTATCGACATGCATCTTGATTCATGGCTGATCTATGGGTTATGTGTTGACTTATGTATCAATTCATAGCTTGACTCATGGATTGGATGCATAGCTTAGCTCGTGGGTCCATAAAACTCGAGAGATCTTTAGCATGAGAACTAGCCTAGTGGCTTAATTAAACATATGGCCTAGCTTGTGGTTTAACTTTGTATGTTCACTTGTAACCTAAATCATGCCTTGGTTTTGAGTTCAATGCACTTGACTGACTTAGGATTTGGCATAGGTTTAAAATAACTTCAAGCACCCATCATAAGAAAAAAAATGCATATTGTTATTTGAAAATGTTAATGGCAATAAGGCTAAGATTATAGGCTATGTAACATTTATTTTTCCTTTTGTATGCAGATATGAGGAGGAAGATACCAAAGGATTTCTGGGCAAGAGAGATCAATGTAATATGAATCAAGAATTTGGAGATAAAACACTGGTCATAAGACTAAGGAAAATGACATGTTTAAGTATGAATGAATGAAAATACCTCAAAATTTTCAATGTCATTTGAGGAGATAACATATAGCTCCAACTAGGATGGAGACCTCCCTATGAGGTTTCCAAGAACCTGGAAGACCTTGTGCCTTTAGTATTGGGCATGGAGTCATTTGTCCTTTACAATTTATCATCTAAACCTGTAGCCTGCATGTAGCCTTCCCTACTTATTTATGAACTCAACAACTGAAAAGATCTAGCTGCTCGTATGGAGAGATTATTCTTTTGCCTATTCCTACACCAATCAGTAGAGGAAGATTGATCAAGTAAAACTAAATTTCCAATGCAGCCAAGAAAGTAATTGACTTACTGATATCATGCTTGATATTTTCTCAAAAGATAAAAGAAACCATAGATTGTGGAAATGTAATTTGAAAATATGACAAGACCAACCTTCATTTGACAGAAATATTTTTGGATTTATGCTGCTCATAGACTCCACATAGTCAACAAAAGGGTCATCAAATTCACAAAGAAATACCTCTTTGGACTGTTGATCCAACTGTAAATTGAAATGATGTTGAAGGCTGCCTTTACTAATCTCACTGTTGAATGCATGCTGCTTGAGATCTGTTGGAGAAACATATAGTGGAATGTTGATATGGAATCTTCAACTCCTCACCTTCTTCTTCATATCTGCTGCAAAATGATTTTTTCTGCAAATCTGTAAACTCAAGGCTTCCCTTAGTATTTGTTGTAGATCTGAAATTATCTCTTGTTGATATGTCTATTTTCTCATCATTTTTCAAATTTTCAAAAGGGATAATCAGATCTTCATCACAACCATCTTTAAAAGATGCATTTAATACAATGTTAAAATCATCACAATGGTTATCATAATGTGAATAATCAATCTCTCGATAATGAAGAGTATTCTCTATAGCAACATACTCTTGATGAACATCAGAATCTTTAGTCAATAAATGAAATTCATGACAACACTCAGGATAGAGAAGATCATTTGGAAAATGGTCTTTACAAAACACATGAAAAGAAGCATGAAAATATGCCAAAGAGTTGATATTGGCATAAGGCAGAGACCGGTACCAATCATGAGCAATTCCCTCTAATGAGAAATAGAAGAGCTGGATATGAACATCCTCATGCACAACTTGCAACCGATGCATGTAATCATGAAAGTCCAGCAAATGTTCAGCTGGCACTTCCCACTCTTCTCCTCGAAATTTGGGAAGACTATTTTCCCATTCATCTCTACTAGGCACTGGATTAGGGAAACCAACAATTTTTGAAAAATCACAGAACACATACCTCTTAGCAAAGATCTGGTTCATGTCATACCAGTGGAGTCACCAAAATATTTCTGAACAATGGAGTCTCCACTAAATTCACCCTTCATGGAGTCACCAGATAGATGATTACAACCAATTTGTGTCTAGACTTTGTCTATCATCAAAGCTGGATCTTGTCGTGTCCCAAGGAAGCTGAGCTTGAATCTCCTCTCCCCAACAACGACACCAATTTATTATCACTCCAAGAAACTCTTTGGGGTTGTAGGCCAAATATTCTTGGTAACTCAAGAATATGGTAAATTTGGTATGCTTGGAACAATGGGATAACTCCATAGCTAATGAAATGGACCACTTATCATGCATTCGAATAAGACAGTGCTTTTAGAAAACAACAATTAGACAACAAAGTTGGAACAAGGGATGAATAATACTAGTCTAGATAACCAAATACAACAATGTGCAGGGTCATACAAGATAGCAAGAAGTCCTTTAATTCAAGTTCATGAGCTTAATAAGAAGATATCAATTCTTAGAAGCTGAGCTAAACTGAAGTAAAGTATAGAATAATGAAGTACATGAACAAATATGACATTGAAAGCAAAAGAAGACCGTGATTCTATTATCAATATAAGAGTCTAATACAGTAGAAAAAATGTATCCAAGATTGACCTTTGATCTCTTAAAAATATAGGCATTTATAGCCTTTACAACAAGTCTAAGATCCTAGAAAATTGGATATGTATATCTAAATATAGAAAGAAAAACTGACTAAATACAATTGGATAATCAAAGAACTAGTTTCTAGGATTCAAACTATCTTCTTTGTTGATCTTTGACATCTAGTCTTCATCACTTGTATGACTCTGATGTGTCAAGGAGGGTAAAGACACATGTCTTCTGTAGCTGGAAATCTTTCAACAACTGTAACCAAAACTTTAGTTGACCAAATTTAACATTTGGTCCCAAAACCTCCACGAATCTTTGATGCCAAATGTTTATTGATTTGGTGGTTAATCCTTTGATACTCCCATACCCTTTTAATCATTCCAAAATCGCTTTGCTCCAGATTAATTTTCCAAAATTTTCTTTCTATAGTTTCACCAACTATTTCTCTTTACGATCTGCTAATTAGCTGGCGAAAGATCTACTTTTCATCAGCTAACTAGTTATAATTCCGCCTTCTGTGCCGGTGAAAGTTTTGTCTTGGTCAAAAAAGGAAACCCTTTCATGATCAAATCAAATTTATTGTTTGCATCAATGATGCTGCAACTTGAAAAAGGAGTATGATAATGACAAATAGAACTGTTGATGTCTCTGTAAGAAAATTAACAGTCACGAGACTAACATTAAACTTGACATCTGGTTCTCGTTGGGTGATGGAGGATAGTACAATCTCGGTGTAGATGACAGATCACATCCATTTAGAAGGAGTACTGGAACAAGGTATTGACGCTTAAATCAGTGTTATTCTTGATACTGCCAACTGTAAGAATACTCCAGACAAGATGGAGCATTTGGATACATTCTTTTTCTTAACCTTTGATGGCAGGAAAACAGAGCATGTACATTTGACTTGGGCATTATCATATGTTTCTCTTCTCTGCTACCAAGAATGATCGATACTTAATGTTTTTTTTGTATGCATCATGTTCTGTTGGCACCATTCTTGACTCCTCCATTGCCTTGAACGTGCGCTGAAACTTGGTTCGAAACTTCTTGAAAACCTGCAAGCTCTGTAAACACATGTATCTTGGCAACACCAACTTGTCTATCTGCTCGGCGTGCTGATATGACACTACCTTCCATTATTTCAGAGCCGAAAATTAACACCTTTTTCACATGTAGAGGACATGATATCAAGATAAACATAGATACCCTACAATATTGGCCTGATATACCTCCAATTATGCGAGCAAATGATACCCAAATCAATATCTGTAATCACTTGACACTTCAACTCTTCAATCAGACACCTGCCATTCTATTTAGCATCTCCATCCAAGAATCAGTAACAGGATCATAGGTTTCATTACCAATGTCTTCAATCTAGCCATAATTTGATCATTGATACACATGCCTTTGCCTTCTTTCTTGCTCCTCATAACACTTCAAATGAAATAAAGATTAAAATCTGGACAAGGAAGATTGGTTGCAGCTGTTGTTTATGTAGACAAACAACAAACAATTAGAATTAAGCTTTGACTGTAAAATAGGTCAAATAGCCTAAGATGGACAAATGGATATGACGTCAAGGTTACTTTCTTTTGAATAATGCCAAGCACCCTGCTCTGAAACTGTTTCTGTCATGAAAATACCAATTTTGGATGTTTTCCCCTTTCTGAGACTATGATAAACATCAAGATAGCATGACATCTTTTGGCTCAACTATTGCATTATATTCTTACTTATTTACCATCTCTGACAAGAAGATTTAGAAGTTGTTGTAACATTTGGCTCTCGGTCACAGTCAATGATTTAATCATCACAAGGATACATTATGATTCTTCTATGTTTGCATTAGCCAATACCCTCCTAACCGTTACCTTTCTAGCTCATGATCTAGAATTTCTCATTTCAAAAATCCATGATAATCTGGGGATTTAAATAAAGAAAAATGACAGGATCTGGATCATGAATGGAAACTTTCATCAATCCACGAGAATCTTCCGCAGCATAGGGGGTCAAAAATTTCAGCCCTGGACAAGAACCATATCATGCAGCATAACACTGTGAGTGATGAGCACCAACACCAGTCACAACTCCATATGGTCCTCTAAAATTGATGGGAACAAAAATTTGACCTGGAGACATATAATATGTCTTGGTTGCAGAATTTATTATTTGATCAATAGCCTACATGGAAAAATTGAAGGTCATGAACTCTACAATTGGTCGTAACCCATAATATGCTACGCCCACACCAATTCCAATGAAACCTGCCTCAATGATTGGGGTGTCTAGTATCTTGTCAGGTCCAAACTAAATATGGAAAAGGGTTTTGCAACATCTAAAACCCGATCAAGATCTGACTTGGATGTGTTTATGTTACATTGAAATCAAATGGATGAAGCTTGTGTTACTTCCTCCTCGAGCCTTCCAACAAAATCTGTGATCTCATGCGCTTTCATCGCTCCAATATTGAAATTACATTCTGTAATTTGTCCATCATATTTCCAGCATGAAGCATGACTTGACACCTTCCTGGTCATAGGCATAGAGTGCTTGATCTAACATTCTGGCTAAATTAAATCCCAAGGATATATGTCTAATCCAGAGTAGCAGAGAAAATTTGATGGTGCATCAATACAGAATGAGAAGGGACTTAATGATACGCTTGGTGTATCGACATGTGGCTTGATTCGTGGCTGATCTATGGGTTATGTTTTGACTTGTGTATCAATTCATATCTTGACTCATGGATTGGATGCATAGCTTGTCTCATGGGTCCATAAAACTCGAGAGATCTTTAGCATGAGAACTAGCCTAGTGGCTTAATTAATCATATGGACTAGCTTATGGTTTAACTTTGTATGTTCACTTGTAACCTAACTCATGGCCTGGTTTTGAGTTCAATGTGCTTGACTGACTTAGGATTTGGCATGGGTTTCAAATAACTTCAAGAACCCATCATAAGAAAAAAAATGCATATTGTTATTTGAAAATGTTAAAGCCAATAAGGCTAATATTATAGGCTATGTAACATTTATTTTGCCTTTTGTATGCAGATATGAGGTGGAAGAGACCAAAGAATTTCTGGGAAAGAGAGATCAATGTAAACTGAATCAAGAATTTGGAGATAAAACATTGGTCATAAGACTAAGGAAAATGACATGTTTAAGTATGAACGAATGAAAATACCTCAAAATTTTCAATGTCATTTGAGGAGATAATAGATATGATGAAGATGGATCAATGAATTGTCATTGATACATGATGAAGATGGATCGATGTGGTTTCAATGGTATATGATGCATTGTTGTAAAAATGTATAGATGACTCATGATTGTCTTATCATGATTGATAAAGTGCACAAATGGATGAACTCCAAAGTGGTCCCCTTATGGTGAAATCCCTCATGGGAAGACGTTTTGAGGATTGGGTTATCCTAGAAGAATGGTTGGAGGACCCATGCTCTCATTATTGTCTTATCTTGATTGATAAGGTGCACAAATGGATGAACTCCAAAGTGGTCCGCTTATGGTGAAATCCCTCACAGGAAGACGCTTTGCGGATTGAGTTATCCTAGAAGAATGGTTGGAGGACCCATGTTTGTATGTGGAATAACGAGATGAAGATCAATGAAATTGTTGGTGAAACTATCCTAGATGGATAGTTCTTGTCATTCCATTTCCAGTGGTATGTGGAATGTCACATAACTCCTCATGGTTTGAGAGTTATGGCCTTACGAAGATGAAGGACCCCCACAT
>SNQJ01S0293830.1:0-10558 GCA_010110895.2 Picea sitchensis | reverse complement strand
GATGGCTCATCTAGATCATGGAGCACTTAAGGTGCTCAAGGAGGCTGTGACTGGGCTTCCAGAGTTCAGTTCTGATCAGCACAGTGTGTACAAGGGGTGTGCTTTGGGCAAGTATGCCAAGACATCCTTTCCTAATAGTGACAGCGGGTCCAAAGGGATTTTGGACTTGATCCACTCGGATGTTGGTGGGCCCATGTCAAAAGTGTCTATTGGAGAGATCAACTACTGTGTCTCATTTATTGTTGATCATTCCAAGAAAAGACCTGGATCTAATTTATGAAGACCAGGGATGAGGTCTTCAGCCGGTTCCAAGAGTTCAAATCTCTTGTGGAGAACCAGACAGGCAGGAAGATCAAGGTGCTCAGATTAGACAATGGAGGCGAGTATACCTCGAGTGCCTTCAAGGAGTTCTGTGTAGATTCTGGGGTTAAGAGGGAGTTGACTGTGTCGTATAACCCGCAAGTCTCAGAAAGGAAGAACAGATCGATAGTTGGGGCAGCAAAGGCAATGCTGCATGATCGGGACTTTCCCATGTTTCTATGGACTGAAGCATGCAACACTGCAGTCTATTTGCAGAATAGGAGTCTGCATAAGGTATTGGGGAGGATGACCCATGAGGAGGCCTTCACGAGGACGAGACCAAAGGTTAGTCACATACGCAACTTTGGGTGCTTGGTCTACTGCCATGTTCTGGCAGAGAGGAGGACCAAGCTTGAGCCTACTGCAGAGAAGCGCATCCTTCTTGGCTACAGTGAGACCTCCAAAGCCTACAAGGTCTACATTCCTGCACTCAGGAGGACAGTGGTTAGGATGGACGTGATATTTGAGGAGGACATGCATGCAACAGTGTGGACAAGAAGAGCACATCAGGTTGTTGTTTCAACGTGGGTTCAGGGGCTATTTCCTGGTTCAGCAGGAAGCATAAATCAATTGTTTTGAGCTCTGTAGAGGTTGAATACATGGCAGCCAGCTTGGCATCATGTGAGGATATTTGGCTTCGGAAGCTACTCATGGGCTTGTTTGATCAGGTGTTGGACACAACAGTGATTCACTGTGACAATTAGAGCTACATCAAGCTCTCTGAAAATCCTGTGTTTCATGATAGGTCCAAACACATTGACATAAGATACCACTTCATTTGGGACTGCGTGTAGAAAGGTTCAATTAAGCTACAGTATGTGCCAACCGATGAGCAGATTGCAGACATACTCACGAAGCCCTTGGTGAAAGGAAAATTTGTCTATTTCAAGGACAAGTTGGGGGGTTGTGCAGAACACCTTCCTCGCTAGAGGGAGTGTTAATTTTCTGTAGCAGCAGAAAGTGTCTGCTCATGCCTATGTGTCCTAGGCATGTGAGGGGATATTAAAATTACCCATTTCAACCTAAGTCTGACTTAGGAAACCTAGACAAAAATCTCCTTGTTAGTGGTTTGTGGGGCCCTGTTGAGTGGGGCGCTCATCCTAGTGCTGTGTGGGGCCCTACTGAGTGGGGCACCCAACTTAGTGGAGATTGGGGTCCACAGAAGAGGGGGGATCAATCTGAGTTGTTGAATCTCCTGTTGGGCACTAATCCCAAGGCAGTAGGTGAGGGGGCTAGGGTATAGGGTGGCTGAGGGTGTTGGGCATGCTCATTTCAATCATTTGGTGAGAAAGAGGAGAGTGGGAGAAAGGAAGAGAGAAGGCAAAGATGAGCTACTACTGAAGGACATTTCAGTGCTCGTTTAGGGCAGTCAATGGAGGCCATCTACAGGCCATACTGTGCAGCAAAAACAACCCATACTCAGGGCCATATCCAGCAGCAACAGTGAAAATGATTTCTGAGAATATTCAACAGAAGAAAGAAGGCATAACCAAAGGGTTTATAGGAGCAGTTTGGAGCTGCAGACAACCCATAATTGGGGTCCACGGAAGAGGGGGGGCTCAATCTGAGTCGTTGAAGCTCCTGTTGGGCACTAATCCCAAGGTAGCAGGTGAGGGGGCTAGGGTATAGGGTGGTTGAGGGTGTTGGGCATGCTCATTTCAGTGATTTGGTGAGAAAGAGGAGAGTGGGAGCAAGGAAGAGAGAAGGCAAAGAGGAGCTACTACTGAAGGAAATTTCAGTGCTCGTTTAGGGCACTCTGTGGAAGCCATCTACAGGCCATACTGTGCAGCAGAAACAACCTATAGTCAGGGCCATATACAGCAGCAACAATGAAAACGATTTCTGAGAATATTCAACAGAAGAAAGAAGGAAAAACCAAAGGGTTTATAGGAGCAATTTGGGGCTGCAGACAACCCATACTGCGCAGCAAAAACAACCCATACTCAGGGCCATATACAGCAGCAACAGTGAAACTGATTTCTGAAAATATTCATCTAAAGAAAGAAGACAGAACCAGAGGGTTTATAGAAACAGTTTGGGGATGCACACAACAGCCTGGTACAACCATCAGAAGAGGTCGTAACAAGTCGTACAAGAGGCCATGAACAAGCTGGGTTGAACACCATTTGTTTTGCAGGCCCAAAATCTGAGCATAATCCTTCTATTATACTGTAAGAACTTTCTTATTATTATTTGTTGTTGTACCTTCTCTCTGAAAGCCTAATAAAGCTCCCCTCTTAGCTGGTTTTCCCCACACTGGGTTCCAGGGTACCTACTGTGTTAATGTGTGTGTTTGGTTTTATTTTCTTCCACTGTGCATGCATGTATACTCAACTGGTGTAATCTTAGCATAGATCAGATTTAAATTTTTGTGTTGAAATTAATTTCTTAGTTAAAATCTATTGGCTAGATTATCTTAGTTTGTTGCGTATTAAAAGTTTTACATTTTTGTACTATATCTCTTTTGTCTTGGAGTCGCTAGGGTTTCTTGGAGCTTCTTGGAGAATCTTGAATACTAGGGTTAGGGTTTCATCCCTTTGAGAGTTGGAGATTAGGATTTTGAGATGAAACCCTATGCTTTACTTGTTGAAGTGAAGAAGAAGAAGAGGGGTCTTGCCTTGGAAGGCATGCTAGTGTGATGCATCTTTGTTGGAGCTCCTTGGTGTGAGCTTGGGTTTTCATTGTTTTCCCTAGCTACGGTTTTGGAGAGCTAGAGGATTGTACTAGCCTTGTGATAAGGCTATGGTATGTACATAAACTTCATCCTTACGCATAGTAATGAAGTTTCTAGCTGTCCAGTACTTGTGTAATTGCAAATTTGATTTTCATCCATCTATTTCTTAATGGTTTTGTAATTTCCAGCGCTTATATGTCTCACTGATTTGACATAAGTTAAGGCTGCAATTGTTAAGTGATTTAACATTTATATTGAAGAAGATAGGGCAGTTTTGCTACTGTATTTACAGATGTCATAAGTGAATTTCAAATCTATTATATGCATGATAAGATTGCCCTAGAGGGATGAAACTTATTGGCACACTTTGGTATCTTTTCTCTTAAATTGCCAAGTGAATTGGGGTTGTTAAGAGGTGAAATATTATCCATTGTTGTTGTTGTTTTATTTATATTTCATAACATCTCTAAGGCTAAAATGTCACACGGTTACGATCCCTGAAACCTCTAGAAAAGAGGTGGTGAAAAGAGATGAAATTTATGTTTTTCTTTAAAAGCCATATTTCAAAAATTCTATAATACCAACAACATAAAAATGTGGGACTTTTTGCTTTTTAGGTCTTAACTTTATAACAAGGTTCAAGTGCTTCAGCTAGACTTACCAAGATAATCTAATCAAAGTAGCAGTGAATAGAGATTCATGACAACCATCACTTCATTTCAAGATTTGATTGACATCACACTCGGATATGCTTTAGCTTATCCATGAGGGACATGTCAATGGTTTCGAGCTATGTGCACCCTATTAGAGTAACCTCATTGTTTTTTCAAGACATAGCTTTTGCTTCTAGGAGATTGCTTGCTAAGAAAAAAAGGCATAGAGAGGTTGCTTGGTTTGTAAGCAAGATTGCTTGAACAGCAAGAGAACTATATTTGGAGCTGATTTGAAGAGGAATGGTTTGTGTAACACCTCATATTGTATGAGTCTCCGTATTGTGACTTTCATCACATTAGATGAAGTTTGTTGTTGGTGGTTCCTTGGAGCTTTTGATGGACCATGGGGAGATACACATTCATTGAGCTTCTTTTCTTCTTGGCATTAGGGATCTTTGGTTGAGGAGCTTCACTTCTCTTCTTTGGGGTTTATTCTTGCAAATTTGGTGATCTTCTCACATGTGCTTGCCTTGTTGATCACCCCTTGGTTGCACAATTGATGGTTATGGAACATGTTATCTCATCACGGTGTTGTTTTCATATTTTACTTGTTTATCTTGGAGGTGCTACATATTTATCATGGATGATGGTTCTAGCCCCACAAGGGGCTAGATGGTGGTGTTAGGAGGTAGATGTTTCACGATGTTGTTGGAGCTTCCTAGTGACTTCCTAATGACGTTTTGCACGATGATGTTGTATTATCGGTTTTACTAGGAAGGTGATGTTGTATTATCAGTGTTACTAGGAAGGGGTGTTCTACATGGTCGCCTTTTTTATTGCTCTGGGTGATGCAACATATTAGATGGACTTAGCACTTTTCCTATGTTTACTTGGGCACTTTTTAAATTATAAATGCATTATAATATATAAAAAATTATATTATATAAAAAAATGCTCCCGCAACACTCCACTCTCGAGGTATTTTGCAAAAGGCACTCGGGGCACTCCTGCTCCCACACTGATTTTTCCCATGAAAGTGGTTGTGGAGTGCTCTACTAGGAGAATTATTGTAATAGTTTACTCATTTTCAGTGGTGCCCTCGCCTTTTTTGGAGCTATATCTTGCACAATACCTCATATTTTTAGATGGGATAACCTCCACTGGAGAGAGGAGAAACTAGTGATCATAGTTGGCAAGTCAACTTTGATGGGTGAGAATCTAACTAACTCCAATGTTTTATTATTGTTCAACTTGTCATGGAGTTAGTTAGGAAAATAATGTATTTTATTGTAAGAGAGAATTAGCTCACTCTATATAAAGGACCTTTCTCACCCTTTCATTAGTGATCGGTAAGTCGGGAGTGAAAAAAGGGATGAAGTATTGGAGCTTAGGAATTGAAGCATGATGGAGATCCCATGTACTAGCAAGATTAATGAAGCATGATGGAGCTTTCTATTTTGGTGTAAGGTTTAATGCTTTAGCTATTGTGAAATTGTATAGAAATTTTTTCTTGTTTTTCAATTTAATATAAAAGCCTATGCATTTTATTTAGGAGTAAATAAATGTGAGGAGGTTTCTCCCTCTTGATTTACTTCTTGTTTTATTTTTGTTTATTTCCATTCTTATAAACTAATTGCAGATTTAGAATAATAATTCTCAAATAATACAGCACTCTTATATTTTGTTGATGAGTGGTACCTTCTAGGGCCCTCCAAGATTCATTTCCATCTAAATTTCCAGCAAGCGCTCTAAAGGATAAATGTAACAAATAATTAGAAAGGTGAATGTATCAAATAGATTTTCACCATTAGGTGGTTGGAGGTGGAAAACAACCCTTTCACCACTAGAGACCTTCATTGAATTAGATGTGAATGTAACAAATCAAGTCCTTCCCTTTGTGTATTACTTCATAACTCCATTAGCCCATGATTGATAGGCACAAATTTACTTTAATCTTTTTTCATCCCTTGTTCTTGTCTTTCATTTTCCTTTCCAGTCCTTATCCCATTTCCATTTCCATTGCATTTCCTATACTACAACAACCATACATTTTGTTAAGGCTTACGCTTCCTATATCACCTACGCCCCCCCACTCTCATTTAGGGATAACCGCCCTTGAGTTGGAGGACAGCCAACCTGAAGAGAGAGGAAGAGCTAATAAGGTGACAGTGGGTAGCCTTGAGTTAGACAAAACTAACACCTTGGTGATTGGGATTTTACACTTTGTGGTTGCTAGATTTTGTTGTAAGAGTTTGCACATAGTCAAGATCACCTTACGTCTACTTTATGCAAGTACTAATAGTTTTTGTAGCAGACATGAACATTCTTTTCCATTGGGATAATACTTTATGTTCATAGCTACTTTGAAGGCAAGCAAGGAGCCCTTATCTAAGAGATACCAACATTGTTTTAAATGGATTTTTATAATACTACGCGAATGTTTTGACCTTGAAGACAACACTTTTGTTTTCTAGTATTTTTCTTCATATAGGCATATACTTTCAACCTACATGCTACAACGACACTTGAAGACGAGTTATCAAGTTTGGGCTCAATTTTGATATGAAAAGGAGTGCTTCCTTTGATGGTTTCACTGATCTGGTTCAGTTCGCCCATGGTATATCTGTGATATGATATGATTTTGGAGGGTACAAGCTTACAAAACAACACATAGAGACAACATGTATCATCAGTCCATGAGAGCATCAAGTGAAGTGCCTTGTTGATTTTTCATCAATGAAAAGTGCCTTGTTGATTTTTTCATTTGTGAAGAATAAATCCTCTAATGGGGGCATATATGATTATTGCCCATCTAAGAGATTCCCTCAAGAGCAAGTGATCTAATTTTCATTTGTGAAGAATAAATCCTCTAATGAGTAAATCCTCTAATGGGGGCATATATGATTGTTGCCCATCTAAGAGATTCCTTAAAGAGCAAGTGATCTAATTTTCAGATAAATGAAGGGCGTTTCGTCGATTTTGGTTTGTGAAGAATTAATCATCTATCGGGGGCATATATGATTATTGCCAATCTAAGAGATGCAACTAAGGGCAAGTGACATAATTTTCAGATCAATGAAGAGCCTTCAAGGGCAAGTGATATGATAGTGATATGATAGTGATTTTGGAGGGTACAAGCTTACAAAACAACACCTAGAGACAACATGTATCATCAGTCCATGAGAGCATCAAGTGAAGTGCCTTGTTGATTTTTCATCAATGAAAAGTGCCTTGTTGATTTTTTCATTTGTGAAGAATAAATCCTCTAATGAGTAAATCCTCTAATGGGGGCATATACAATTATTGCCCATCTAAGAGATTCCCTCAATAGCAAGTGATCTAATTTTCATTTGTGAAGAATAAATCCTCTAATGAGTAAATCCTCTAATGGGGGCATATACAATTATTGCCCATCTAAGAGATTCCCTCAAGAGCAAGTGATCTAATTTTCAGATAAAAGAAGGGCGTTTCGTCGATTTTGGTTTGTGAAGAATTAATCATCTATTGGGGGCATATATGATTATTGTCCATCTAAAAGATGCCTTCAAGGGCAAGTGATATAATTTTCAGATCAATGAAGAGCCTTCAAGGGCAAGTGATATAATTTTCAGATCAATGAAGGGTGACTTGTTGATTTTGCCCATCGTGATCTAATTTTCAGATCAGTAGAGAGAAACTTGTTGGTTTTTCTCTTGTGAAGAATCAATCATCTAATGAGGGCATATATGATTATTTCCCATCTAAGAGATGCCTTCAAGAGCAAGTGATCTAATTTTTAGATCAATGAAGGGTTCCTTGTTGATTTTTCCCATCTAAGAGATGCCTTCGAGTGCAAGTGATCTAATTTTCAGATCAATGAAGGGCACCTTGTTGATTTTGCCTTTGTGAAGATTTAATCATCTAATTGGAACACTGTCAAACAAAAATATCAGCAACGACGAAGTGTGATTATTTCCTTCTGGAAATGCTACCTTAGAGAGCAAGCAACCTATTTTTAGACTCTAGTTGTATGCTGAATTCAAAATGAGGAGGGTCCCGTCCATAGGAATTAATTCTAGCACGACTGAGCACTACTTTTAAGACCAGAAAAGCACATCAGATTTGATAACAAAGGCATTGTACGATAGTTGTTTCTAAATTTGTAGCATACTTTAGGATGTCTTCTTTTAAGCTAGAGTTAAGGCCCTTCACAAGAGATCGAATTGAGTGTAGCATGATGGCTATTTTCAGCAATATTTAAGTTCTGGGGGGGGGCGCTTTTCTGGGAGTTATTCTCTGCTTCTATCTTATCTTATCTTCTTTTGAGTAGAAGAAGGGTGCCCCTTCTCAACTTGTTTAAGCCCATCTTCAGTGCACTAAATCAGAAACTTTATCCATGCTTTCTGAATGTTATTTTCAATATTTAAAACACTTTAAACGAGATTCCACCAACGAATAATATGCTATTCTACAGATCTTCAGATTGTGGCTAGTTTGAGCGCCTTTAGTGGGCTGTATCTTGGAAAATCTTCTTGAATATTAACTCATCTTCCTCTTTATGCATGATGAGGGATCTTTCCTGAGTTGGAGAATGATGATTTTGAGCACAAGTTCATTTTTTGTCAAGCAAGAGATGGGCACTTCCTTTAAGACCAGTTTAGGCATTGATATTTCCAAGATTTCTGTGTTTGTCTTTCATTTACATGTTCCAACCTTGTTTCACTTGACTAATTCTCAACACACAGATAGGGTAATGTTCTATGGAGATAATGCTAGGAAAAAAAAATTAATGTGAAACTTTTATCCTTGTTGTTATGAGACCTATTGTGAGCATGCTTGAATGCCTTGGATGTGTGAGCATGCTTGAACACCTTGGATGAGGGACCTAATTTTACTATGGGCAATTTAGTGGACTCCATTACAGGTGGAGCATTTTTCTTGATGGAGATTATGCATGAGTGGAGGATCAAGCCATCCACCCTAGGGGCCTACCCCGAGACGTTTTAGGGATTTCTTTTGTGGTATATCTTTCTTGGATAACATGGCCTCTATGTTTAGATTAGGGTTTTCAGAAATATATGAATGCTCGAGTATAAAAAGATGAGAAATCGTGTGAGAAAATAATTGGGGTCTTGAGTTTCCCTGTGTCTTGCTTCCTTGCTCCCATTTTTCCACTTGAGTGTTACAATCTTAGAGTTCTTGAGTTGATTGAATCTCTCATATTTCCTTCATAGAGGTTATCTTCAAGTGGTATGAAATTATGAAGAGATACGAGTTTTAGGTTCAGTGTCTGAATCCCCTAGGATTCTATTAAGAGTGTGATTGCCAATCTAAATTTTTCAGATTTATGTACTTTCTACTCATTTGATTATTAAAGAAATGATCATCCTTTACAGTAACTAATTAAACCATCTTGGCAGAATAAGAATTCTATCTTTTGACAGCTCTTTGCTTAAATATTTCAATTTCAAAGTTATTTTGCTAGTAAGATTCGCTTCCCTTGCTATTATTCTTTCCTTTCATACTCCATGCCCTGCAAATTATGGCACCAATGATTAAAATCAGAGCTTGATTGAGAATTTATTCGACGTTTGAGAGGTTGAAACTTGCAGATTTGTGATGATTGATCGTGGTTTCAAAGATAAATATTTCAAAATTTTCACGTGTATTGCAGACCAACAATCTTTTATTCAAAGGTTTGAAGTGCTTTAATTGCTGATTTTCGAGAAAAGAAACTTCAAGTCTTTAGATAAACCCCCCTCAAACTAGCATGCACTAGTCCGAAAGTGGGAGAGAGAGTATTGATGACATAAGTACTTTCTCTAATTAATTTTGGCACAACTCCTTACAAAGGACAATTTTGAGTGATAACAATAGGCCTTCTCTGCAATTCTACAAATTCTTCAAATCAGAACTATTTTGAACTACCAAGGAAACCTATGTTGATCAAATATAAATGAGAAAGAAACATATCTCTTAAAGGTATAAATGGAGATGTTCTTCGCCATGTACACATGATTTAGATTTCATACTAAAGATTCCTCACACTATGCATAAGAACTAAAAAACATTTTGAAGCTTTTAGAACTATAAATATGGATCCAATTTAGATGAATTTCCTTAAGAGTTTTTCAAACAAGCCTTAGATTTCATGCATACTCTCTATATATTACAAGACAAGCTATACATAACCAATCAACTAAGGTGAATATTGGACTCATTCGTAGACAACTCAACAAGCGGAACATTACACTTATACGAAAACTACACACTCTAGATGCTACTAGAAACTATAAGTCAATTACTCTCTTAGATATCTAGTACAATATTTTAACTAAAAGTACTTATCCAAAATAGCTATCTCTTAAAATTTAATAATCATGCACTTCCAACTATCATATAAGCAAAGAAAGTTTTACCAAAATGTGTATCCCTTTAACTATTTAATTATAATTTAGGAAGTAATAATTGGGCCAACTTCATAAAGCAAGATATAGGTTTCTTAAAATTCATTTGGGGCGATTTTGATTATTGCCCTATCCATCACTTTGTTTAACAATTACTCCATTCATATCTTAAAAGCCTTTTGCTCATATCAACTATAATAGGAGTGAGAAAACTAGAAGGCAATTGCTCTCTTAAATATCTAATACAAGATTTTGGCCAAATATGTATATTTTTAACTATTTGATTATAATCTAGGAAGTAATAATTGGGTCAACCTCATAAAGCAAGATATAAGTTTTTTTAAATTCATTTTGGACAAGTTCAATAAAACCATATGACTATCTTCGGTTCCTGCCATGTACATCACTTTGCTTCACTATTACTCCATTGATATGTTAATTGCTCTCTTAGATATCTAGTACAATATTTTGGCCCAAAGCACCTA
>SNQJ01S0293828.1:0-10642 GCA_010110895.2 Picea sitchensis | reverse complement strand
TCGTAGAGAGAGGCTAGTGATATTGTGGATCGACACTTGAGAACCCACTTTCTCAGTACCAACCTCATAATACATGCTTGAACGACCCTAGAGGAAAGGTACTCAAGTTGATCGGTTCCCCTCTTCTGGAGAGGTCGGTCAGGAAGTAGATATCCTTTGCATTCGAGGTCAATGATTGACCCTCCAACATGAAATATTCTACATCAGGATGCCAATACTCCACAAGAGCGTTAAGCAACCTCGATTGTTCCCTCATAAACGGACACTGGAAGAATTTCCATAAGCCACATTGTTTTAGTGGGGTGATAGCCATAGGGTCCTCCTCGACAAAGATATCTAGCTCCTCATGCTCTCTCTCCCTCCAGTGAACATACATCTTGTCACATACAAAAGTTGGAGAGGAGTTAATACTTGTATTTTTATTTTTTAAATACAAAGGGAGGTGTGGACGGGTTGTTTACTACATAGTCATGTATGTACACAAGCTATTTGTTACTCTGCCCGAGTACATACGAGGGCTAGCCTTGGACAACCCACGTACAAACAGATGTGACCCTTTTACAAGGGCACCCCCCCCAAACTTAAAACTAAATTAAAAGGAAGAATGAAAATGCAAGAGGAATAATTTTTTACTTACTTGTTCCAAGTAGGAGGGTTTTTCGTCCACCGTAGCTCTTGAAATTCACTCTTTTGATGAAGGGTGTCTTTTAATTTTTTGTTAATTTCCAATTTGCAGTGGTGAAAATGAGTTGTCCACTTCTATTTATAGACTTTTTTGGCCCCTTTTCCCCTTTTTGGTCCCCTTTTTCACTTTTCTTGGCTTGGTGGCTACTCAATTTTGTTTTTGAGTTATCTATTAGTCGTTCCGGTACTTTTCTCCTTTTTGTTTGGTGATTATTTTTTGGGATTGGTTACATTTTCGTCATCTTGTGGTAAAATTCATTTTTTCCAACTTTTTTCATATAATTTAGGATTTCACTCCCACTTTCTGCATCTTGTTCTATTTTCCGCTTTTCCATAGGATCTGTTAGTCTCTAATTTTGTCTTGGTTTAGTGAGAAACCCTTATCCTAAACCCTTCTTACCTACACTTCATTTTCTGTTTGCATTTGATTTTGATCTTTGTTTTTAGTGTCTTATGGTTTGCATTTCAGTTTTGAATAGTTTATTTAAGTTTGAATTTGAAAGACATGGTTTTAAAAGAGGTGTCACCTTATATGCCTGTTTGAACTTCATAAATTCAAATTTTGCTAGGTCATTAATAGCGCTACGGGAATAAGGTTAGTCCTGTAGCGCCAAAATAATCATGCCTTGATACATGTCTGTCATCTAGATTTCGTTATGATGACATGAATTGTGGTTTGAGAGTTCGCATGTGTCCACAATAGCTTGGAATCATTTACTGATTCAAACCGTTTCATAATCCGATTACTTTGTACCCGCACAAGACTCATTTTAAATCGCCCAATTCTCAATGATCATTATATTATACCTGTCTGATTTTACTGAATTTAGCCATAGGTATTCGCTCAAAGGAATGTTATACACTAATAGATTGCAAGTGGCAAATTCAGAACCCAAGGGCACTAGTTACAAAATTTTGTTTTGATGGCGCCAAAGAGGAGAGGACATGTAGTCAGGATAGAGCTCAAGGGTGTTGAACTTCTTGAAGATTATCCTGAGATGGCTCAAAGGTTCAGAGATTCCAGGTGGTTTGAATTCCTTACCACTTTTCAAGGTTACGATGAGAAGGTCTCCATGGAGTTCGCTTTCAACTTTGATGGTCACGAGGTGGAGATTGGTAAGATGTTGATGCTAGTGACAGAGAAGACAATTGCAAAAGCTTGTAGGTTGGTGGTTGGAGGATAAAGATGGTGGAAGAAAGTGCATGTGGTTACATAGTTTGTAAACCAATTCCTGATTCCAGATAAGAAAAATCTGAATTGGAAAAGGGGAGTACCTCGCAGCTAGATTCGACCCGAATGACACACTGCTCTGATCGTGATCCATAGGTATATCACCTGCAAAGGTAGATTTTCATTGGTCTATATCTACCACATTAGGATATTAATGCATTTAAATGGTGATTACCCTTTAAATATCCCTTATTTTCTACTCAAAAGCTTGACAATGATGTCAAAGAGAGTGAAGTCACTTTCCACCAATGCTAAGAGCAGTCTGTTTCATCAAGTCCTAATTAAGACTTTAGTTATGTCTACTTTGAGAGAATTACAGAAGCCCTGGAGCTGACTCACACAATATTTAAACCCTAACACATAGTCCAATAAACAAAAGAAAGGCAAAGGGAGAAAGATTGTTACACAAAGCCAAACTATTTCAATTAATGAAACCCCTATTAAAGAGGAGATTCCTGATATCAGGGCGACGAGGAATGGCAGAAGTAAAAGACCTAAGTTGGATCTAGAAATCGAAACATTTTTTGAAGAAGATGTTAAAGGGAAAAATTATTTAGATAAATATTTTAATACTCAAACTACAGTCAAGCATGAATTGCCATCAACTAGTAAAAGGCGTGCTGCAGTCAAAGGGAAAAGGGTTAAAGGTGTGTCTTTATCACAAAAACATAGAAGGAATTATACTAGGGTTACCAACAAGTATAGACTGAAGTCAAAGGCCATGTTCAATCCATCAATCAAAGAATAAAACATCATAGTTATAGAAACGACTCTGAAAATGCTGAAGCAGGTATTAGTAAAAAGGAAAAAAGAACTTCATTGCTTAAGAAACTAGTCAACAAAGATAAAAAAATGATTTCATCATCTATAGGACTTGTAACGAGAGCTTCAACCAGATTAGAAAAAGCTAAAGATATGGCTAAAGGTATCAGTGAAACCCCTGAGAATAAATAGGATTGCCTTGTAGACTCAGATAACATATCAGATGTGCCTGAAGCTTTATATTCAAAGAGTTCTGATGAAGAACATAGCTCAAGATTAGTCTCTAAGTACAAAGTTAAAGAAAAAGAACACAAATTTTCCTTAAACTTGAATGAGCCTACACCTTTTGAAGAATGCTTAGGATTCAGGGTTAAAATCAGAACTAATAAAGAAAGGATCAAGGAGTTTCAGAAAATAGTGAGACAGTTAAAGAAAGAAAAGGCACAAATAGAACAATGGAATGATTGGCAACAAGAAAGGATTCAAGGTTTTAAAAAGAAGAAGAAAGAGCAAATGGAATTGCTCAAAGAACTCAGGGAGATAAAATTTAGGCTCTATTGGCACAATGTCGTGCTTACCACAAAGATCAAACAGAAAAATGCTAAAGCTACTATTGTGATTATATCCTAAAGGTTACATGGAGATTTGTTACAATCATGATTTTAATGTTTTCCAGGAAATATGGAAATGTCTACTCATTTTTGGTCAGTGAGATGCTAATACCTCGAACTGTTTGACTAAATCAAACTAATTCTTTTTTTGTAGAATCAAATGTAGATGCTGGCAAGATCATACATATCAAGTTGTTCAGCTGTGATCTATTTTGGGATTGTAGAAGATTTTTTTGAGTGAACTACCTTAGTATATAGATACTATTCGAATCTAGTCATTAAAGCTATACTAGATGATAGGATCTGTAAGTTTTATGGATAGTTTAAATAGACAGAGGAAAGACTATGTGCTGGTCGAAAAATTGGAGATCCAGGGGAACTTTTTGTGAAACTTATTGTAAAGGCATTTATGTTCAATTTGGCACTTAATAGCAAAGGCATATGGATGGTTAGACCCTCTTTTCTACCCTATTATTTCTTTCTTCATGCTTTAATTCATTATTCAGATTGCAATGCTTTTTTATTCTTGATTGTTAATTTATACAGTGAAAATTTTACTGTGGAAATTATTTTTCAAGTTTTGATATCAAGCTGATAGTCTTGTTTCTTTATGATATTATGAGACAATAATTCTTGTTAAGTTGACAAATTGAAGGCTTCATCTTCCTTTTTCTTAATTGGTTTAATCCATCTGTGTGTCCACCTTTTATTCAGTTAATGGGATATGCTATCTTCTGATCTTGATTTTCATGTTATGTTGTAACCTTGAGCTAGTTTTCAACCACCTTACTCAAAAAACCAAATTATAAAACCTTATAAATACTTTGCAATAAACCAATGATGCCCTATATTTCTCTCTCATAGTCAAGTGCAACTTTAGGGACTAACATTTTTGGTGCCGTTGTCGGGGACGAAGAAACGAAGAGATCTTCCCTGGGGAAATGACAATTGTAAATTTAGATCTTGGTGGTGAACAAGATTTTGGACATTATTTAAGACTGTGATTATTCACCTAAAGACTCCTCTGTGGTAATTATGGCTTCTAAAAGAGAAGGTAAAGGACCTAAAAATCCTCTAAATTATTCATCATTTAATAAGAGACTAGTAACCAGGAAAAATCCAGATCTTGAGCCTATTGCAGTAGTTCCAGATCCTGAAAAGTTACTAAGAAAACCTAAAGTTCTTTCCGGTCAGTCTTCAATCTTAAAGGGAAAATTATCTTTAGAAAGTTCTCAAGGACAATCCTTTGAAATCATCAAAACCCAATTAGATGAAGATGTGAATCCTAAATGTGAAATTAAACCTGTTATTGAGTCTGATATAGTTTCATTCCCTTCAACTATTTTAGAATTAAATCTAAAACAATGGAAGTTACTTACTAAACTCATTAAAAAGGAGTATCTAGACATCTTTCCTGTGACTAAAACTTCAAGATATTAAGAGCGAACCAGAGACACCTTCATCATCTCTTGGATCTGTCTCATCCGAGGATTTTAGATCACATTATTTTTCTTTTGAGAATCCTTTGTTTCTCACCCCATTAGTTGATCATAGTTGAGAAGAGAAATCCTTATCTGTTAAAAATCAAGACTCAGTGACAATACATATAAGTTGTAATACACAAGGGATGCCTTCTCCTTCAACATCACCAATCTTACTCACTCCCATAGATCCAAAAATAGCTAATATGGCTGCAGACAGAATGGATAAAATAGTTGCAGCAAGGTATGCTCCATTGGTGCTTCCACAAGTCATGTATGCCTTTCCACCAAATGATTATATGAGATACTTGCCCAGATTCAATGGAGATGGATCAGCTACTGCTGAAGATCATTTGAGTTCATTTTATAGTTTTGCAGATAATTTCAATGTAGAGTATGATGATGTGTGGATGAGACTATTCGTATAGAGTCTAAATGGGGAAGCAAGAAAGTGGTTCAGGAGTTTTCCTCCTAATTTAATAGCTGATATCGTAGCCTTAGATGATGCCTTTCTTAAACACTGGGCAGACAAAAAGGATTTTTTATATTACATCACCGAATTCGGTGCTTTAAGGAGGAAACAAGGTGAATCAATACCTGATTTTACCAAAAGGTTCAACCAAATGTATGGTAAAATTCCAGAGGAGATAAAACCTTCAGAGACATAAGCTAAAATCATTTTTGCCAATGCATTCGATGTTGAATTTTCCTTGTTTCTTAGGGAAAGAAGAACCACTACCCTCAGCTCGATGCAAGATGTTGCTATCAAGGTAGAATCAAACATATTAGCAACAGACAAATTGAAGTCTAGAAGTGATAGAGAAAGGAAAAAGAAAAAGGAAGAGTTGCCTTCATCTTCTAATTCAACATCTGATTCTAAAATGGATGAAATGGCTAAGATGATGAAAAATTTGACATATGAAATGGAAAGGTTGAAGATAGAACAAAAAAAACCTAGTAGACCTGCATAGGAGGGTGGTTACAGAAATCCAAATCAGTTCAGGAGACCAAACAATGTACCTCAAATCTTACTAAGAGAGAAAAAACCAGGATGACCAAAAGGTTTTACCTCCTTTTCAGAATAATGCGGTAGATGAGGAGGAGGATGAGGATGATACAAAAGGAGACTCTCCAGTTCATTTGAATGATTCTAAATCATCTCCTCTACATGTGACACAACAGGATTATGAAGATGCTTTGATTGCAAATCAGTTTGAGGAAGGGGATGAAGATGAGATCGTCCAATAGGAACCTAAAAGGAAAAAATACAATCTCAGATTTGGTTCGAATGCACCTAAAGTAGATACACATGTTTCCACAAAGAAGGCCAATACTCTAGTTAAGACAGGAGTTATTAAAGGTGTTCCCAAGATCCAAGTTGATCAACCATTGAAACAACCTGTCAAGGATAGTACTGCTGACATAAAGGAACCAGATAGAAATGTTTCTGCTTTCAGTTTAGAACATGAAATAAACAAAATCAAGATTTCAGTGCCATTATTAGAACTCTTGAAAACAAAAATGGCATAAGTATCAATCAAAAAGAAAACAACTGCAGTAGGATATAGTAAATACAATTTTGTTTGGAAAATGTATTTTTACGAAGCATGTTCTAATGAAGGTTCTGGATCTGGCATTTTCTTCATTTCCCCTACCAAGGAGGTTATCCCAATGTCATATAAACTTGAATTTGACACCACTAATAACATTAGTGAGTATGAAGCTTTTCTGTTAGGTTTGAAAGGTGCTAGAGATATGGGTGTAGATAAGATGTCTTTTTTTGGAGACTCGGAACTTATTATTCACCAGATCAAGAATATCTATCAAACCAAATAGCAAAGGTTAAAACAATACAGAAATGAGGTGTGGGATTATGTGGATAATTTCTTTTCATCATTTAATATTACTTTTGTGCACAGAAATTTGAATCAACAGGATGACTCTTTGGCACTTACAGCTAGCAACTTCAAAACTCTGATGTTTCCTAATCTGAAATTCGAAGTTGAAGTCAGAAACAAACCTTCAATACTGGATAATATAAAACATTGGTAGTTTTTTAAAGATGATGAGGAAATTCAAAGATTTTTGAAAACTATTGAAGAGTTTTCTAACATTTCAATTGATCAAGATGACAAAGATGGGGAAGCAGAAATACATGTTGCAGAAGTCCTTCAAGATACAATTGTTGGCCACAAAATCATTGAACTGAAGACGAACGATCTGCCCAAGGGTTTGGTTCCACTATAAAGGTTGTTCGATCATAATGATGTTTCCAGGAAGGTTGTTATTAAAATAGAAGAAACAAATGTAGTAGTCTGTGACATTAGTTCGGATGCAAACCCCAGGTTGATCAAAATATCTAGGAAACTGTCACAAAAACAAAAAGAAGCATATGTTGAATTAAAGAAACAATATTCAGAGATTTTTGCATGGTCTTATGAAGATCTGAAGGTGTTTGATACAGAGATTATTCAACACAAAATTCCTCTTAAACCTGGATCAAAACCTGTTAAGAAACGTTTAGGCAATTTAATCCTTTACTGTTACCTATAATAGAAAAGGTTGCTAGAAGAAAAAATCATAGTGCCACTGAGATACTCAGAATGGGTAGCCAACCTTGTACCTGTCAGAAAAAAGAATGGAGAGATAAGGATAAGGCTCTGTGTAGACTTTAGGAATCTAAACAAGTGCTCTCTGAAAGACAATTATCCATTACCAAAAATGGATTATATCTTACAAAGAGTTATCGGCGCAAAGAGAATATCTATGCTTGATGGATATTCAGGGTACAATCAAATATCAGTAATGGAAGAGGACAAAAATAAAACATCGTTTACCACTCCTTGGGGCACCTTTATGTACGAAAAAAGATGCCTTTCGGATTGATGAACGTAGGAGCCACATTTCACATGGCTATGGACATTGCTTTCATTGGGGAGAAAGAGAGGTTTGTGGTTATTTACCTTGATGACATCACTACTTTTTCGACATCGGATGAAGAACATTTACAACACTTGAATTAGACAGTTGAGAAGTGCAGGAGGTACGACATATCACTTAATCCCAAAAAATCACATTTTGCCATGGAGGAAGGAAATCTTTTAGGACACATCGTTTCACCTGAAGGTACTAAAATAGATATGGAAAGAGTAAAGGCTATCCAACAAATCGAGATTCCGAGAAATAAAAAGTCTATTTAGTCCTTCATTGGTAAAATTAGATTTTTAAGGAGGTTTATACCTAACTTTGCAGAAATTGTCAAGTACATTACTGACATGTTGAAAAAGGATGCATAAATTAAGTGGATACTAGAAGCAAGAGAATCCTTTGAAAGGATCAAATAGGTTATCCTTCAGGAACTTATTCTAATTAGCCCAGATTACTCCAAAGAATTCATGATTTTTTCATTTGCATCAGAGAATACCATAGTTGTTGTTCTTCTGCAGAGAAATGAGCAAGGATACGAGCAACCCATCTCCCTGTTTAGAAAAACCATCAGAGACTCTGAATTGAAGAATGATTTAATGGAAAAACAAGCCTATGCCTTGGTAAGGGCTTTAAAATCCTTTAGAGTATATGTTCTTGAATCTAAAATTACATCTTATGTCCCAAGCAGTGCAGTCAAAGAAATATTGGTTCAGCCTGATTATGAAGGAAAGTGAGGGAAATGGATAACACAAATCCTGGAATATGATCTCACCATAAATCCTACTCAGTTGATAAAAGGATAAGGCCTTGCCAAATTAATGACAAAATCTAATTTCAAAGCAATTGGGTTGTACCATATTTCAGACATGACATAGGATTCTTCAGTTTAGATTGAAGAAACAAATTCACAGGTAAACAACAAGTATGTTTCTTCAACATGGTACAAAGATATCGTATTTTTTCTGCGGAATTTTCAATCTCCCCCAGAGTTGGATAAATCAAAATTCAGATCATTAAAGTTAAGAGCTGTAAAGTACTGTATTGTTGATCAGACCCTATTATGGAAAGACCCCAACGGTTTTCTATTGAGGTGTGTGGATGAAAAGGAAGCTAAACAAATATTTCATGATCTGCATCATGGTGTCTATGGAGGCCATCATCATTGGAAGGATACTACCTTCAAGATTCTTAGAGCCGGATATTACTGGCCAGTTCTATTCTTAGATATTTTTTCTTAGGTCAGGGCATGTGAACCTTGTCAAAAATTTGCTGGAAAGAAGAAACTTATATCTTTGCCTATGAAACCAATCATTGCCCATGGACCATTTCAACAGTGGGGATTGAATTTCAACGCAGAGATTAATCCGTCATCCTCGGGACAACATAGATGGATTCTTACAGCCACATATTATTTTACGAAGTGGATTGAAGCAATTCTGACTCGGAATACAACAAACAAGGTAATCATGGAATTTTTGGAAGGATATATTTTTTCCAGGTTTGGCTGTCCTAAAAACCTGGTCACTGATAATGCACAAGATTTTAAATCAAATTCCATGATTGAATTATGCAATAAGTATAGTATCAAATTGGTTCATTCTACTCCCTACTACCCCCAAGGGAATGGATTGGAAGAATCTTCCAATAAAACTCTGATAAGAATTATTAAAAAATTACTGACATAAAATAAAAAATCATGGGATTGCAAGTTAAAGTTTTCCCTTTGGGCTGATCGTATTAGTAACAAGAAGTCTATTGGGACATCTCCTTTCCAGATGGTATATGGGACAGAAGCAATTCTTCCAACTCAATTGGGCCTGCGAGTCTTAAAGTTTCTATAAGAAGAGCTAGAGGAACCCAATGATGTCCAAAGAAGAATTTTTCAGATGATTGAAGTTCGACAGGTCAGAGAACAGGTTAATCAGAAAGATGCTACTCACCAGAGAGAAATCAAGGCTACATTCGATAAGGGAACTAAGAAAGATGTTTTCAATGAAGGGGATTTGGTTTTAAGATGGGATGCCAAGAGAGAGGATAAATAAAAACATGGAAAGTTCTATAACCTATGGTATGGTCCTTTCGGGATAGCCAAGGTAATGAACAATAACACTTTTCTCTTGCATAATTTAGACAACACTGAAATTTTTGGGGGCCCAGTGAATGGGAGGTTCTTGAAGCACTATTTTCTCTAAGGGCTTATCAGGTTTCAATTAGTACAGTAGGTTTTCCTTTCAATAAAGACTCCATATACCCAATGGACTTGATTTTATAGTTATGTTGAGAATAAAAGACTGACAGATGCAGGGGGATCAGTGAATCAGAAATAAAGGAAAGGCATTGGTCTACAGTTCTTGGAGTTTATTATCAAAACTCCATCCCCAGAAGGAGCCAGTGTTAGTCTCTAATTTTGTCTTGGTTTAGTGAGAAACCCTTATCCTAAGCCCTTCTTACCTACACTTCATTTTTTGTTTCCACTTGATTTTGATCTTTGTTTTTAGTGTCTTATGGTATGCATTTCAGTTTTTGAATAGTTTATTTAAGTTTGAATTTGAAATACATGGTTTTAAACGAGGTGTCACCTTATATGCCTGTTTGAACTTCATAAATTCAAATTTTTCTAGGTCATTAATAACGCTACGTGAATAAGGCTATTCCCATAGCGCCAAAATAATCATGCCTTAATATGAGCCTGTCATCCAGATTTCATTAGGATGACACAAATCATGGTTTGAGAGTTTGCATGTGTCCACAATAGCTTGGAATCATTTACTGATTCAAACCGTTTCATAATCTGATTGCTTTGTACCCACGTAGGACTCATTTTAAATCGCCCAATTCTCAATGATCATTATATTATACCTGTCTGATTTTGCTGAATTTAGGCACAGGTATTCGCTCAAAGGAACGTTATACACTAACAGATTGTAGGTGGAAAATTTGGAACC
>SNQJ01S0293826.1:0-10642 GCA_010110895.2 Picea sitchensis | reverse complement strand
AAACTGAATGTAATTGAACAACATTAAACTCCAACAGAAGATGCTCAAGCCTTTGCAACAAGTTTAAAAGACATGGAGATAAGAAAAGATCTGATTCAAGAAAGAAGTTCAAGAGAGATATGTCAAAGGTACAATGCCTTGAACGCCATGATTATGGCCACTACAAAAGGAATTGTCCTAAACTAACAAAGAAGAGAATTGTTGCCAAGGATGAAGAAATTTCAAAGAAGGCCAAACATGATGAGACAAATTTATTTTATTATTCAACTCTTATTGGAACCATTGATGATGACATGTGGCCGATTGATAGTGGAGCTTCAAGGCATATGACAGGTGACTGTAGGAATTTCTCAAGCATGCAGGAGAAGGAGACACCTCATAAAGTGGATCTTGGAGACAAGAACTCGTATGCAGTCAAGGGAATTGGACAAGCTACTATCAAAATGGAATCAGGTAACTCTGTCCATCTTAGTAATGTTTTATATGTTCCTGGTTTGAAAAATAATCTAGTATCTATTACATGTTTGAAAGAGAAAGGAGATAGAGTAGCTTTTGTGGATGGAAAATTTCGTGTATGGTCTAAAGACTCCAAGATAGAAAACACTAGAGTTATTGGAACCCGTGAAGGAAGGTTATATAAACTCCTAGGTCAGAATACTCAATCCCTAGTACATGACGAAATCAACTCTAGTTAGTTATAGCATAGAAGGTATGCTCACCTTCATTATCAAGCCTTGCCATCCCTGAAACATATGGTTGTAGGCA
This sequence comes from Picea sitchensis, assembly GCA_010110895.2. Taxonomy (NCBI): domain Eukaryota; kingdom Viridiplantae; phylum Streptophyta; class Pinopsida; order Pinales; family Pinaceae; genus Picea; species Picea sitchensis. The sequence goes on along the minus strand of SNQJ01S0293826.1, from coordinate 9,877 downwards.
TACCAGAATTACAATCAGTACATGAAGGTGTGTGCAAAGGATGTGCACTTGGGAAGAACATTAAGAAACCTTTCCTAAGCAATGAGAATATATCTAAAGGGATCTTAGACCTAATACATTCAGATGTATGTTGACCTATGCAGTGAAGTCTCTAGGAGGATCTCTTTACTATGTAACGTTTATAGATGACTTCTCAAGAAAGACATGGTTGTATCTGTTAAAGACCAAGGATGAAGTATTTAGAAAATTCCAAGAATTCAAGGCTAAAGTAGAGAACCTAACATATAAGAAGATCAAGACAATAAGATCTGATAATGGACAAGAATACACCTCCAAGGAGCTCGTTGCCTTTTGTAAAGAAGCTGGGATTAGGAGGGAGCTCATTGTCCCTCACAATCCTCAATAGAATGGTGTGGTTGAAAGAAAGAACAGAACCAAGAACCAGTCAAGGCAATGATGAATGATAAAAAAATATCTTTGTTCCTATGGGGAGAAGCAACTATGACAAATGTTTATGTTCAGAATAGAAGTCCACATAGAATATTGAAGAACATGACTCCTGAAGAAGATTTCTCAGGAAAGAAGCCAAGTGTTGAACACTTGAGAATCTTTGGATGTCCTGTATACATTCATGTTTCCAAGGATAAGAGAAAGAAGTTGGAACCCTCAAGAAAGAGAGGAATATTCGTTGGTTATAGTGAATAATCAAAAGCGTATAGAATCTATGGTCCAAGTCAACAAAAGATTGAGTAGAGTAGTAACTTTTGATGAAAGGATTTCATTTAAGAAGTCTATAGAAGAACCTATAAAATCCAACTAAGAAGAGGAACTCAAAGATACCAAAGAAGAAAGTGCATGTTCTCCAGAAAAATCTAATGAAGAACTAGAATCACCACATGAATCTGTGGAACCAACTATTATACCTAAGACAAGAAAAATACCAGCATGGCTTGAAACTACTTTGCAAGAAGCAAAAAATCATAAGGCTCCCACTAGTACTTTCAGAAAAAGCAAGAAACCCAAAAGCTTCACTAGTTATGCGGCACTCATGACAAGCTTGGTTAATGCAGAACCTTCCATCTTTGATGAAGCAATTAAGAAAAAAGAATGGAAGGAGGCCATGATGGAAGAATACCAATCCATCATGAAGAATGATGTATGGGAAGTTGTGTCGAGACCTAAAGAGAAGTCTATAGTCACTTGAAAGTGGGTTTATAAGATAAAACATGATGTAGATGGAATTATTGATAAGTACAAGGCGAGATTTGTGGCTAGAGGGTTCTCCCAGCAGGAGGGATAAGATTATGATGAGACGTTTGCTCCAGTTGCCAGATATATATCTATCATAGCCATAATATCTCTAGCATCTTCCATGGGTTGGAGTTTACATCAGATGGATGTAAATACCACCTTTCTCAATGGAGTGATTGAGGAAGAAGTATATATAGAGCAACCTCAAGGTTTTGAGGTACACCCAGAAGAAACCCATGTATGCAGATTGAAGAAGGCCTTGTATGGACTCAAGCAGGCATAAGAGCTTGGTATGCACATATTGATAGTTACTTGACAAGACTTGGATTTTCGAAGAGTCATGTCGAGCCAAATCTCTATTACAAAGTTGTGAATAATGCACCTGTGATTCTACCATTATATGTTGATGATTTGTTCCTGACAGGTACATAGCCTCTCATTATTTAGTGTAAGAAGGAGCTATCCACTGAATTTGATATGAAGGATCTTGGTCTCATGCACTACTACTTGGGACTAGAAGTGTGGCAGAAGCATGGTGAAGTCTTCCTACGACAAGGGAAGTACGTTGTAAAGATCCTTCAGAAGTTTGGGATGATGGATTGCAAATCCATGGCAACTCCCATGGTAACAGATTTGAGGAAGTTGAGAGACTCTGATTATGATCCAATAGACTCGTCCATGTATCGACAATTGATTGGCTCCTTGATGTATTTGGTAAATACTAGGCCGAACATATGCTTTGTTGTGAATATGTTGAGCCAATTCTAGGTGGAACCTAGACAAGAACATTGGGTGGCTGCAAAACATATCTTGAGATATTTTCGTGGGACGATAATGTATGGTTTGAGATATGCCTCAAACAGTGAAGTAAAGTTGCATGGATTTATCGATTCAGATTAGGCAGGGAGTGCGGAAGATAGAAAGAGTACTTTTGGACTGTGTTTCAGTTTGGGTTTTTCTATGATTTCATGGGATAGCAGAAAACAAAAGTCTATTGCACTCAGCACTGCGAAAACAGAGTATATTGCATCTTGTGATGTTTGTACGAAAACAACGTGGCTCCATAAGTTGGTTTATGGACTGTTTGATCAGGTGTTGGATTCGACAGTGATATATTGTGATAACCAGAGTTGTGTGAAGCTCTCAGAGAACGTGTCAGTTGCCTCGAGAAACATGTCACGTATTTAGGTGGTTTTTCGGCACATGGTTTTTGCCGATGGTTTTCTATTTTCGGTTAAAGAATTAGGGTTTTGGACTAATCTAGGTCATCGGGTTAGGGTTTTGGATGCCACTGGCTCCTATATGTATATTGTATTGTAAACAATGCATTACACATGAATGAATATAGAATATGCTAGTTTTCCCGGTTTGGGTTTCCAGGGGAAAAATCTTTGTGTTATGTTTGTATTTTCCATTGTATCTTTTTTGTTCTTTTTCTGAATATATGTTTGCAGTAGATATTGTACAAGGTTAGAATCTACAAATAGGAGGACATAGATTCATGCAAATAATATAACACATACCCAACATTCTCCCACTTGTTTTTTTCTTTGCATACAAGGGGAATAGGATTTCATGATCAACAATCCAAGGCATAAATGACCATTGATTCTCTACACCAAAATAACTTCTCAGTGCTCACAAATTTTGTTAATGAATCTACAACATTCTCCAAAGTGTCGACCTTCACCAAAAACACCTTCTTATATTCAACTATGTCTTAGACAAAATGATACTAAACATTGATATTATTTGTCTTATAATGATAAGTTAGGTTCCTCTCTAGGAATATTGCACTCTGATTATCACAATCTATCCTTACAACTTTTTGTACCAACCCAACACCTGAACACAATCTATGTAACCATATTGCTTCCTTGCTTGCATGAGTGGTTGTTGTGTATTCAACTTCTATAGTTGAGAGTGCCACTACAAAATTTCGTTTGCTCATCCAAATGATTGCTCCTCCAAACAGTTTAAACACATACCCACTTGTAGATATTATTCAATCCATATCTCCAGCCCAGTCTAAATCAACAAATCCATGTATGTCCAACACTCTGTCCAATCCTGGTCTTCCTTCATATTACAATCCATAACTAGTAGTGCTATGAAAATACCTAAAAACCCTCTTTACTATTGCCTAATGCTCCTTTCTTGGTTTTGACATATACCTGCTCAAAACTCCCACTACACACACAATGTTTTTTCTAGTACATATCATTGCATACATCAAACTTCCAACCACACTAGCATACATAACACATGACATGTTGTTGGCCCTTGGTTATGGAAGGATGTGAAGATTAAGGAAGAAAGACGAAGTACGAACTGCGCGGAAGGCACATAAACCGGGGAAGGGTCGAAGTGGTTAAAGAAGCAAAAAAGGAGCGAACTAAAGGAAAATATATTCGTTGGAAGAGAAGATCAAGGAAGATAAATCATCAAAGAAGACGGACCATGGACAACTCAGCAAGCGGAAAAAAGTCACCAACGGATGCTTTGGAGCACCTCGCGGAAAAGGAGGAAGGACAGGCTGGAAAAGCCACGAAAACGTGGGTCAAGTAGACCTAGGGTTTTGGACTTAGGGTTTTGTATCTAGGGTTTGTGACACCTAGACTTCGGTCTAAGGTTGTCCGAGGCATTCATGTAATGTATAAATAAAGGTCTAGAAGAGTTGAGAGGGTTGTTCATTTTGTTTTACTCAATAATTGGTTGTTAGTCATTATTGTTGCTATTACTGTCGTTGAGAGCAATATTGAGTCTATATTCTGGATCTTTAGTTGGGTGCGAAGATCAACCTTGCAGTTGGGTGTGCAGGGAGGAAAGAGAAAGAGAGGAAGAGAGAAGATCTGCAGCTAAGTGCGCAAAGAGAAATGTATGTTTTCATCTAATATATCAAGAAACACAGTTATGTTGACATATCCCTAGGGAGAGGGTGAACCACGCATATTTTATTGTCTTTATGGTTGATGTTGTTTTATTTGTTATTTGTTATATTGTTATTGCATGATTGTTAGATTAGAGATATAACTTCGCGAAGCAAGCATAAGAGTGGTAAAGAATATCTAGATCGTTTTGCATTGTGTTTTGGAATCACTTTGCATTTCCTCTGGTTGTAGACATCTGTGTCCTACAACCGCCTATTTCTACTTTGGGTGAGATTGCATCTACTTCGCATGTGTTGTCGAAAGGGCCAATAGTTAGGGTTTTTTGGTGCGCTGTTAGAGTTGAACCTGGGTTTTCCCTTGTGCCAACAAATGGTTTCGTTGTCGGGACATGGATCTTCTTGAGGGAATGTCAAGGTGGTTTCCATCGAAGATAGAGATTCAGAAGTGGATAGAAGAACAAGAGAAGGACTTTGCCAAAGCTCAGAACATGAATCCTAGCATTAGTACAAAATACTGGTTGGGAAGGTACATCTTTACCGACATACACGAGATTTTATTTGGAGGACTTCATAAGGAGTTATACGGGTGGTTAGCCATATTAGCATATACTCAATTTGAAATTAGATCTAGACCACCTGTGGTTTGGACAACAATGTTGATCAAGAAAGTCAAGAGAGTCGATAACGTTGTGTCTAGGGCAGTGGATCTCTGGTTTGATAGCACTATTGGAGCATACATTACTGAGTTTGCTATTGACAGAGTAGAATCATATAGTCAAGTAGAGAGGTATTTCTTTAAGGGTCCTCGAGGAAAGTTTCTACACTTCTTGAAGCTAAAGATTAAAATGCTATTGCATGAGAAGAATATCCTAAAGATACAGTGAAGCTAATGTTCAAGAATTCAGACAGCGACAGTGACACAGAGGCTGGACTCACGCGCAATGGGAGATCGTTCAAAGAGGTTTCTCTTGCAAACCTATTTAAACAAAACTATGGAGACGAGGGATTCTACAGTGGAGAAGAAGTAGATCTAACAGACGAAGAGTATTCAGAGTCCGCAAGGACAGAGGAAGTAGAGATTGAAGAACCTCGTCGAGGAGAACTAGAAACTTCAAGAACTGCGCCTATTGTTGAACTAAGTACTATTACTCCTCATGTTGTTTTAGAAGCATTAAGTAACCAGAGTAACCAGAGTAGTCAGAGCAATCAGAGTACGATTACAAGCAGCTTAGTACATACTCAGTCGAGAAACCCAGGAATATCTATGGAAGATGAAATGAGGTTACCTATCTTCAGAGGAGATGGATCTAAAGATCCTGACCAACATTGGTTCCTATGCGAAGCTGTCTGGAGCATTAAGCAAGTCACCGATGAAGCTGTTAAGAGAACTCAGTTTAGTACTACCTTGAGGGATCGTGCTCTAAACTGGTATATGAAGTTTGCTTCATGATCTGGATAGCCTAAACCGCTAAATGACATTAAGACTACGTTGACTGTGGAGTTCAAGAAGCCTAAGTCGAAGTCGCAATGCATTACAGAGTTGAAGGAAATCAAGCAGAAGGTCATCGAACCTGTTTGGGAGTTCGATCAGAGGTTTAAGACTCTGACAGGTCGTTTAAATTTTCAGATCTCAGACGAACATAATAAAGAATGGTTTATCGTTTCCCTCCTGCCACACATTACGGTTCCTCTGATGCAACAGAAGGTCACTTCCCAGGTCGAAGCATTGGAGATCGCCATGAAATTAGAAGTAGACCTTGTAGGAGAATCCAATCCAGGTATGAGTCAGATATTGAATCAGTTAACAAGTTTATTCTTACAGGTGGAAGATATGAAGAAAAATAAAGGAAAAGAGAAAAGAGAAGATATCTGGTGTATCAGATGTAAATCAGAAGGCTATGCCAAAGAGCATTGTCCCCTATTTCATGAATACTTGGCCTCTAGAGCACCTAATCCTTTGAAGCAGACTATTGTACCCTGGTGCGAGGTATGTAGAACTAGATACCGCCCTCGTGAATGTTATTATATTCAAAAGTATGTCCAGACACCTACCAATCTTTACTGCACATTCTGTAAATATGTGGGGCATGACGAGAAGGATTGTAGGGCTTACGATCTCATGCATGAAATATCAAGGGATATATATAGAATTCAAGGAGAATCTCAACAAGAAGGAAATAATGCACATTTCAACTCCCCAGGAAGAGGAAATATCAACCCTCGTGGTGGATTCAGAGGAAGAGGACGAGGAGGAGGTATGGGCCGAGGGAGAGATCAGATCATTTTCTATAACTGCGCACAGCTTGGACATTTGGCAAGGGATTGTCAGGACACTTGTACTACTTGCAACCACTGTAATTCATTTGATCATGTCATGGAAGAGTGTCCAATATTGTTAGCTAAACTTCGGGAGAGACGAGGAGGAAACCAACAAGTCCAATTAATATCAGCAGAACCTCGCGGTGAGGACCCCAAATTCGTTTTCATTACTAGAGGAGGGGATGTTACAGGATAAGATAGGGTGACTCCAGGAAAGACTGCAGAAAGGTCAGGGATCAGAAGAGTTGCAGAGAAGGCACAGTTGTTTGATCCAAGGAGAGAGAGGCATACTTTTGAAGAAGCAAGGAAAGAATTTGTAGGAGAACAAGCTTCTTCATCTAAGGTACAACCATAAGTAAGGGAATGTGAAATGCCACCAGCATTTGATCAGTCTGTCTTAGCTAAACAAGGAAAAGAGGTAGGCAAGTTCAAGGACTTCTTATATACATGTATCAATTTGATTAAAGATGAAAAAATTGTGCAAGAATTACAACACCTAGTAAGACAATATGAAATTGGAAGAATAGACCTTATGCTAAGTAGAGTTGGGAATCAAGTATCAAGGAAAAGAAGGACAAACAAGGAATTACACCTTAGTGCTCAGATTGGAGACTACAACGTGGACTATGTGGTCCTCGACTTGGGATCATAATTAAATGTGATGACAAAACAGAGTTGGGCACTGATTGGAAAACCTAGATTTATTTTCTCTCTTATCAGGTTCATGATAGCTAATCAGCAGGCGATGAGCCCCTTTGGAAGATTAGAGCATGTCCTTGTAGACATCGACGAGTAAGGACATTTGCATAATTCAAAGTGATTGAGATTTTCGATGATAGATGTCCTTATCCCGTGCTGTTAGGAATTGATTGGGATTTCAAAAATTCGACTGTTGTTGACCTAAAGAAGAGAAAAATGACATTCGAAGGTAATGACATTAAGGTCATTGCACCTCTGGAATTGGATGAAGGTCGTAGATACACAAAACCTATCAGAGAAGAAGATCACACATATGAGCTAGAAAACATCTACACACTAACAACAAGACAACAAGATTACATTAATCCTACGACAGATGTAAATCCCATCTGGCGAAGTGAAAGTGCATGTTCATCAGATCCAGAGGAAGCATTGGAAAATTGGCAGAACAGGATGTATGAAGTCTCTACATGGAGATGTTCCAGATTGACCAGAGAAGTTCGTTGGATTGGCATAGAAGTAAGTAATATTCCAACATTTGATAGCTTGGATCATTTAGGGACATTTCTAGTTGAATTTGAAAAAATTGTACTAGCACAACAGAGGATGTTGGCACTGGATGAAGCCTTGAAAGCTACACTAGATAGATGGTGGGGAACACACAAGAATAACATCGCAGAATGGGTACAATGTCACACCTTACTGTCATCACGCTTTTCATACCAAGCTGAAGGATGCAAAGTTTGTTACACAGGTCGGATTTTTCCTAAGGACCATATGCGAAGTTGTGAGGAGGCCTGGAGAAATATTCCTAAAGAACAGTGGGTACATAAGTTCATTACACATTGGACACTACACCTATCAACTAGTATCTTCAAGCAGAATTGTGCTTCGTCACTGTAGATTGGTACGGTATGACTTAGAACTTTATAGCTACCTTATTATTTGAAAGTTAGTACCCTACAATAGATCAGGCTTTACAAATCATAAGACAAAAGGTCTTTGAGGAGGCACCTAACCCCCCTCTTGACCAAGAAAAAGATGAATGGACTGCACCTCTTCAGCATTTACAGGAGTACTACAATATTAATGCTGATGAGGATGATGACTCGAGGGATGTGAACATTTTAGAAACTGAAGGACAAAGAGATATAGAAGGGCCAGGGATTGAATTACCCTTTGTTGGACAACCCATTAAAATTAAGAAGGTTAATATTGGAACCGAGAAAACACCTAAGTTAGCAAATGTTGGAGACTATTGGGATGATGCTACTATTAACAAGATCACAGAGCTATTGCATGAATATAAGGATTTGTTTCCAACCAATTTCACAGACATGAAGGGCATTAAAGGTCCCATGGGAGAAATGAAGATCCCCTTGAGACCAGATGCAAGACCCATCAAACAAAGACCCTACAGACTGAATCCCAAATATAAGCAGAAATTTAAGATTGAACTGGATAGAATATTGGAAGCAGGAATCATAGAACCACTCGAAGAATCTGAATGGATCAACCCTATGGTGGTCCAAGATAAGAAGTCGGGAGAAATCAGAATTTGTGTAGATTTAAGGACACTGAATGATGCATGCCTACATGACCCCTTTCCTACACCCTTTACTGATGAAGTTCTATATGATGTAGGAGGACAAGAGGTCTACTCATTCACAGATGGATTTTCAGGTTATCACCATATCAAAATTGCTAAGGAAGATTGACATAAGACCACATTTGCAACATAATGGGGTTCTTTTTAGTACACTGTGATGTCTTTTGGCTTGAAGAATGCACCATCCATCTTTTCTAGGGTGGTGGTTGAAGAATTTAAGGAATTTTTACACAAGTTCTTGGAAGCATACTTTGATGATTGGACTATTTTTAGCCTAATGAAAGATCATATTGAATGCTTGAGATTAATGTTAGATAAGTGCAGGCAATGTCAGATTGCCCTGAATCTGAAAAGTATATCTTCTTTTCACCCTTTGGAGTGTTGCTAGGGCATATTGTGTGTAAACGGGGATTGTTGGTAGATCCTTCCAAGATTGCTATCATTGTCGATCTACCTCCCCCTACCTCGGTTAAACAATCGCGCACTACACTGGGACACATTGGATACTATAGGAAGTTTATTAAGGGTTATGCATAGATAACATCACCTATCGAGAAGCTATTAAAGAAAGATAGTAAGTTCCAATGGACAGAAGAATGCCAGTAGAGCTTCAACACATTAAAGCAGAAAATGGTTATTACGCCTATCTTAGTTTTTCCAGATTGGAGTAAGGAGTTCAATGTTCACGTCAATGCTTCGTCCATTGCATTAGGAGCAATTTTAGCACAGCCAGGTACATGAGAAATTGACCACCCCATAGACTTTGCAAGAAGGAAGCTTTCTACAGCTGAAAGGAACTATACTACGACTGAAAGAGAAGGCTTGGCTATGGTATATGCGTTGCAGAAGTTTAGACATTATTTGTTGGGAGGAAATTTTAAGATGTTCATTGATCATTCTGCATTGAAATACTTAGTCAACAAGCCAATGTTGGGGGGAAGAATATGCAGATGGATACTACTATTTCAAGAGTATGACTTTGAAATTGTGGTCAAGCCAGGAAGAATGAATAAAGTACCCGACCACTTATCCAGGTTAGAACATGGAGAGGAACCTACTAGTCTGGAGGATACACTTCTAGATTCACAGTTGTTGGCCATCAAAAAAGT
>SNQJ01S0293824.1:0-10642 GCA_010110895.2 Picea sitchensis | reverse complement strand
TTCAAAAAAATCATTAAACCCATTTTGCTTTTTAATTCATTAATATAAAATCAATAAATACAATCATTAATATCAAATCAATAATATATAAATCACTAATATCAATTCATTAACATATATATTCATTATATAAAATCATTAACATCAATCATTAATATATAAATCTTTATATAAATTCACTAATATAAAAATCATTAATATATAAATTATTATAGAATATCACCAATATAAATTATTAAATCCATGTCTCATTCTATTTTATTAAATGCAATTAAACTCTTTAAAACGCAAATAATTAATTTTAGATATATATATATATATATATATAGTATATATATATATATGGTCTAATTATACGAGGAATTATTTCGACTTGTGTTATTAATGAAGAGAGGAAAATTTAATTACTCGTAATGTCTAAACTATAAACTAGAGAACTATAAATTTGCTAGTGGCGAGGATCACTAGAGGAGGAAATTTTGGACTTGGTACTCTAGAAAGAAAGTCAACTTCGGCCAGTTGGAGAGGATCCCATCCTCTTACTGTTTTGGTTTGCCGTAAATGGCGCCAACTGCTTCTCAACGACCGAGTCAGAGTTTTCTTGTGAAGACAAGTAGTAGGAAACGTTAACCAAATTCCAGGTCGATGTTACATAGTGAAAATATGTAATACATTAATTAATTATGGGCAGTTATAATTACAAGAAGATTTGCTGAAATATCAACCAATTATAGTGGCACAATCCAATAGTGAACCATTGATTTAAGGTAAAAGGGAGTGATATATCAGATATACCATTTTCCACTTTTTTAAACACAGCGCCGACTGTTAACCAATTTTACATAAATGTGGTTGTTGCTAGTTTGGATCTAACGACATGCACACTCCATGCAACCATGAACATATCTTTTAACACAATTTAAATGTAACATTTAACACATTTAGTAATTACTTAATTATTATTTAAAATAAAAATAATTAAAAATTTAATTAATATTTTTTTTTTTTTTTTTTTTTTTAATAATAATTTTAAATAATATAAAATAATAATTTTTTTTTTTTTTTTTTTTTTTTATTCATTATTTTTTTATAAAAAATATTAAACAATAAATAAATTATTAGAAATTGATCATTTACACAGAAAATTATCTAATTTAGAAATTATATAATAATATTTACTAATTAATAATAATAACACTTAATGATTAGCAGATAAATAAAATTAACATTAAATAAATAGTAATAATAAATCTAATGTAGAAAATAATATGAGAGAGAAATAAAAATTAATAAAAATAAAATTCATTAAAATAATACAATAATAATGAAAAAAACACATTTATATAATATAAACAATTCTATAAAAAATAAAATAAAATAATAATAAAGCGACAACAAAACAAAATAATAGTACACAAGAACAAAAAGTAATCAAAAAATAAGGACATTGTTAAAAAGAATATAATATTAAACAAAGAAGACAACATTAATAATGTATAAATAATATCCAATGTATTGTTCTAATTAATATATTAATGGTATTAATTAATTTACAATAATACATTAAAATATTAAATAATAACTAAAATATAAACCCATGTTATTTAATTATCAAAATTAATTAATTAGAAATTATTTATAGTATATTAATTTATAAATAAATTAAAAAAAAAAAAAAAAAAAAAAAAAAAAAAAAAAAAAAAAAAAAAAAAAAAAAAAAAAAAAAAAAAAAAAAAAAAAACATAAAAATAAAAAATGAAAAAAGAATAACAAAAATAAACACACATTAATAAAATAATACATTAATAATGCAAAAAATATATTTGTGTATATTATAAAATTAGAATTTAGAAAATAAAATAGTAAATAACAAATTAATTAATAAAGCACAAAAACAAAATAACAAAAATATTATATTTAGTAATAAGAAAGTAATAAAAAATAAAGACATTAAAGATAATACATTATTAATGCATTTAATAAATAAATGAAGACAACACTAATAATGTATAAATACATTAATGTATTAATTAATTAATAATTTTAATGAAATAAATAAATAAAGTATCAATATATTAATGTATAACCTAATATATAAATGTAACATGTAAATAATAAACATATTAAGAGTTGAATTTATTAATAAAAAGTATAAACAAAAGATCAAGAAAATTATTATTAAAATTATCAATTATTAATTGTTTAAACATACAGACACACAAAATATTAGAATTTCAAAAATACAATAATACATAACATTAACAAAGCATTTACATTGATAAAATATTAATAATGCATGAATAAAACAAAATACAAGAAAACACATTAATATATTTATAATAGATTGATGCATTATTTAAACTATACATTAATGATATATAAATGGATGTATAAAATACTAAATACATTAATGTGTTAAGCATTAAATGTATAAAACAATACTCATTACAATAATGCATTAAATGTATTAATGCATGAAATGCATTAATGCATTAAAGCATTAAATGTATTAATGCATTAATACGATTTGAATTGTAATATTTATCATTATTAATAATGTATTAATGCATTAACACATTAATGCATTAATGTATTAATACATTAAGGCATTAACATGTTAACGATGAATGCATTAATACATTAATGTATTAAATAATATATCAGATTTAAATTAAACTATTGCATTAATTTAATTGATTAATGCATTAATACATTATTAACGTATTTAATACATTAATGTATTAAATACATTAATGTATTTACCGCATTAATTTAATAAATACATTATCGTAAGTTAATGTATTTAATACATTAACGTGATTAAATATGATTATCATTATATTAATGTATTAATACATTAATGTAGTAAATGTATTAATATTAGAAGAATTATTTTATGCATTTAATACATTATTAATGTATTAAATACATTAATGTATTAAACATTTTTGGTCACATCATGAATGCTCGAAGATGTTCATCACATCGCCATATTGGGAAATCACCGAGGGTGAAATTTGGAAATGTTAGTCACAATGAGATGGAATCATGTTTCACTTTTTAGACAATGATATATATTTTTTCTAAGGACATTCATGACAAAAGGGAAATTTTCGTCACAACGACGATGGGAAACGTTTGCCACAATGCGACATTGGGAAATGTCTGGCCGAATGGCGTTTGTCATAACGCGATAGGGTCGTTCATCGGCACGAATGTTAGCACGTAAATGAAATGGGTTCACCGTACGCAATGGAAATGTTAGTCACAATGATGTGTATGGAATCAGGTTTTACTTTTAGACAATGATTATATTTTTCCTAAGCACATACCGTGTTGGAAATGTCTAGCCATTATCAGGACGATGGGAAACGCTCACAATGCGCGCGCGCGACGTTGGGAAATGGTCATCACATAGTGCTGTTAAACAGCAATTCGGCCAATTCATCAGGGAAATGTTCATCATAATGCAATGTTTGGAAACACTTGACAAAATGTAGAATCATATTTTACTTTTACGACGTTGGGAAAATAGTAATTAGAATGTGGCGTCAAGAATTTTTTGTCACAATGCGACATTGGGATATGGTCATCACATCGCATTGGGAAACGTTCGGCCGACATGACCTAGGGAAATATTCATCATAATGTAATGTTAGTCACAATGCAATGGAAATGTTCATCATAATGCAATGGAAAGTTAGTCACAATGAGATGTATGGAATCAAGTTATACATTTTAGACAATGATTTATATAATTTCTAAGGACATTGATAACAAAATGCTCGTCACATCAGGACGATGGGAAACGCTTTGTCACAATGCCATTATAGTCATCGCCACTACGACGATGAGAAAACGCTCGTCATAATGCGACATAGGAAAATGGTCATCACATTGCAACATTGGGAAATGTTCATCACAACAGCATGAAATGCCCATCATAATGCAATGTTTGGAACACTTGACATAGTGTAGAATCATCTTTACTTTTGTGACGCTGGGAAAAATGGTCATTAGATTGTGGTGTCAATAATTTTTTGTCATATTGCAACGCACGAAAATGTTCATCACATCATAACATTGGGAAAATTTGTCGGCGGGACGCTGGAAACGTTAGTCACAATGAGAAGGCATGGAATCAAGGTTTTTACTTTTAGACAATGACGGCGTTTTCCCAAGGACATTGATAACAAAAGAGAAATTTCCCATCGTTAATCATGACGATGGAAACGCTTTCAATAAATGACATTGAGAAATGGTCGCCACATTGCGACGCTGGGAAATGTTCTTCACAATGCGGTAATAAGGAAATGTTCATCATAATGAAACAAGTGTTAGTCAAGCAATGCAATGGAAATGTTCATCATAATTAAATGGAAATGTTAGTCACAATGAGATGCATGGAATCATGTTTCACTTTAGGACAATGATTTGTATTTTTCCTAAGGACATTGATAACAAAAGGGAAATGTTTGTCACATTTTGTGATGATGGGAAACGCTCGGCCAATGCGACATTAGAAACACATTACACGCTAGAAATGTCCACTGCCACCGGATGTAGGGAAATGTTCATCATAATGCAATGTTTGGAAACACTTGACATAGTGTAGAATCATCTTATACTTTTTCACCATTGCGAAAATGGTCATTATAATCTGGCGTCAATAATTTTTTGTGACATTGTGACATTCATAAACATTTTTTGTCACATTGTGACGTCAGAATATCCATGTATATCATCACACCATGGGTTAAGGACCATTACATAGTGAATACAAAGGCTCATGTGCATATCATTGCGATGTCAAAAAGTTTGTTGCATTGTCACAAAGGAAAGAGTTTTGTAACATAATGAGGTATGAGTATGAATGTCACATATCAGCGTTTATGTTCACATTTCAATGTTGGGAAATGTTCATTTCATTACAATGTAGGGCTACGTTTACGATTAATAATGGGTTTGCACACTCATTGCCAAGCATTATATTCACATTGGCGTATCGCTTTTCTGAGTCGTTTCAGCATTGTGCAATGAGAGGTTAGGTCTAATGCCAATGCTAGCCTACAAGACCATGCCTCACAAAGCATAACATATAATATTAAATCATATTAACGACGGAGCATAGTACACACATGTCCTTATATGGTCACAACATAGTCTTTTCTTATCAAACTATGGCATTACAATAGGTTTATTACATTTGATATCGGGTTATGCTTGTCACATTACAACATTAAAGAATGGTCGTCTCATTGCAATGTTGGTCTATATTTGTCGCATTGCCACATTGTTTTGTGTACATCACATTGCGGTAATGGGTTATGTTCGTAATTTTGGGAAATTTGAAAATGTTTCTCACATTATGACATTAGGATACTTGTGTCACATTGCTAATTTAGGAGGTATTATGTTTTCATATTAAGCATATTTCGGAAATGTTTCACACATTAAGGATACGTGTTAGACATTTGTCACACTCACATCGCTTAATAATAGGCAACTTTCACACCTTCCATCAGTTATGCCTGTTTCACTGAGATAGGGCTAGGTTCATAACCTTCTATGTTACTATGTTAGTCAAAATGTGACAATGACAACGAAGCTATGATGGGGCTATGTTCATCACATCATAACAATAGGACTAAGGATATCTAATAAAATAATAGGTACGTTACTCACATTGCAAACTTTGAATTTACTTTTCATATTAAAACATTTGGTTATTTTTTGTCACATGACAAGGTTGGTTCATGTTCCACATTACAGTAAATTATCTCGTTTTGAAGAAATATAGTGTCATTTACAAAGAATTTTGAACTCATTTGATTTATTACATAGGAAACAAACTTAGAATCATACTCGTTAACTTGTAAAGATTGATAAAAATCATCTTTAACTTCTATAGATGATGATTTTTAGTTGTAAATAAGTCTCCCCAAATCTACACAAAAACTTTCATTAAATTTCACATAGACAAACACATATAAAACTTTATTAAAACCCCTTATTAAAAAGAATAACTTCCACACACACTCATTAAACCATATTTTCTAATCTTTAAAATAAATAGATGTCTTATAACACTCTTTGTATAATATAACTAATTATGTATATTCATAATAACTAACAATATAGTTAATTATTATTATTATTTTAATAACCATTAATTAATTATTAATGTATCATGTATAATAACAACAAAGTATTAAAAATACTTTATTGATAATATTTGTAATGTCTATAATTTTACTATTAATAAAGTATTAATAATAGTTTATTAATAAATTTAATAAATAAATTATTGATATGTATTAATGATTATTAATAAAGTAGTATTAATAACATTAATAGTTATTATTATTTTTATTAACCACACACAATTAAAACCCTTTATATTAATAATAATAACTATATTAACTATCTTTAATAATTCTAACAATTCTAATAACACTAATCTTAATAACCCAAATCCTAATTACCATTCACCTTAATATATTATTAATACATTATTGCTAACATAATTAAGCATTAATATCATTTAATAATTATTATATGAAGGACATGTGTATACTAACCCTAATAACCATTAGCCATAATATAATATTAATATAGTATTGCAAACTATAAAGCATTAATATTAATTAATAAACATTATATAAAAGACATGTGTATACTAACTCTAATAACCACTAACAATAATATATAATATTAATATAGTATTTAACTATAAAGAATTAATATTAATTAATAAACATTATATAAAAGCCATGTATACTCTTAAAAGAACTCCTTTATACAGGAAAATTAATTACTTGTATTATTAATAACCAATAATAAAGTTAATTGTTTTTTTTTATTATTACTTAATATTTAAATGTATTATATATATAATATTAGCATTAATACATTTATAAATAAAATTTAAAAATATTATTATATATTAATATTATGATTAATAAATTATTATTAATAATTTTAATAAACTTAACTCTAACATAAATTAATAATTTTCATTATTATCTAAATTTTGTATGAAAAGTTAGGTAAATGTGAGTTTAATCTCTCCATTTCAATTACTTCTATAATAAGAATCTACATAGTTGAGATTGGTTTTTTGGAGCCAAGGAATTTATATAATCTATTACTTTATCAATTAAAAAACATATATATTATTATCTTTATCAATTAAAAAAATTATATGAGTGATATTACCATTTCTTTAAAGTTTTGAATATCATTCAATTAATTTTCAAAAGTTTAACATCAAAAATCAAAAACTAAATAATAAAAAACATTACCAAATAAAAAACATTGAAATCAAATCACAACTTGCAACAATCATAAATAATTTTGTTATTTACTCTTTCGGAGTGGCTCTTTATCCTTGAAATGAATAAAATACTTGGGGATAAATACAACACTTCGGGATAAAAAAAATTTACTATTTCAAGTCGTTCTCTTTTTCAGATTTATTTAAACCGGAACAATGGCTCTCTTTTTCCTTTTTTCTCAATTCAATCCAATCGGACCATTAATATTTGAATTCAATCCCATCATTAATAAAGACTTTTCTATTAGCATTGATAGAGTACTGTATATTATGACGCAATCGGACTCAGACATACACTTAATTCCACATGGTTGTAATTTGAAATCCAATCTAGCCATGAACATAAAACCAATTTACCAAACATATTGAGCATTTCAACGAAGATTGATGAGGGGTATTGAACAACTGTGACCGTATTTAACAACTAAATTGACCATTTTGAAATAAAGACATTAATTTTTAATCATGGTACAAGTTTAAACATTAAGACTATTTTATCTTTTCGAAAGGAACTTCAAGTTTGAAAATGTAAATCTGATTGACATATCAAATCAATGAATTACTTAGAGAATGGAGCACGAATGGATTAAAGCAATATATAGTACTAAAATATCACAGGTTATGAGGAAATAACAAGATACGAAATTGGACGCAAAGATTGAAAAGGGAGTAGTAATAGTACAATCGCTATTCTTTCTTCTTGCTGCAAACGCCATTCATCATCTGCAAATGGTTGTGGATACAATATCTAATTCGCAGATTACATCCATATTTTACTCTGCCATTAGCAGTGCAATGGGTTCAGTAGTTTTAATTTTTGCAGAAGAATTGTAATCCAAACGAGAGGCATTAATTTCATTGATAGACAATTGAAATAACCTCGAAGTATATCCAATAGTGAGAGGGAGACCAGTCAGGAATGAATCCGCCCTTGAGAAAAGACCAACACCCACTTGTAGCATGAACATTTTCAGCACATGTGAAGCTCACATTGCCCAGCCCCACAGTTCCTGTAACTAATGTAGAGCTCCCCGATCTGATCTATACCCACGATGTACACATTGAACCCCACACATATCAAACTCAATAATGTAAAGGAATCTGAATAATATCTATCTTGCACAACAGTATCTGGTAAGAAATTTATTACCTGACAAAGCAGACTTGACATCTTGCCTTAAATTTTCCAAAGTTTGAGAGGGGGAATGAAATATCTCTTGCCGATTTGATGCCACAATATATTTGTTGCCATTATCGTGACTCTCTATTTGCAATGCTACGCCAGCTCTCTTGAAGTCGGTCCAACCATTGGTTCCATTATCAAAACCTGGATTTCAAATAAACCCTCCATCGTAAAGAGGCGTTGCAGGATAGGGTTCACACAACAAAATAAAATAAAATTAGACAAAAGGACCCCAAATCTACAGGATGAAATAAACTAATATGACACTGAGAAGAATAACAATATCGAGCACTGTATAAGGTATGCATCATAAAACTTGCAAATGGAAAAGAGAAAAAATAAACCCACTCAACGACCAAGATGGAAAAGAGAAAATAAACCCTATTTCCTGGAAAGTATAGCATGGAAAATCATATTCATTTTCGTATCAGGGTCTAAGGATTGACGTTGTGGTTCGCGGTATGTATTGGACAAGTATTGTCCTAAAATCACCTACGCTCTGCAAAATCAATTGAAAACACGATCTGCACAATCAATTGAAAACATGGAGGGAATCCACGCGGAGGTAAGCATAAGTGGCCATAAGCGTCCGGGGAGGTTGAAGTTAAAACGCTGAGGGGAGGCTGAATCCAAGCTGTCATAAGCGTCCGGGGAGGTGGGAAGTTAAAACACTGAGGGGAGGTTGAATCCACGCGGCCATAAGCATAAGCTCTAAAACGCTTCAGGAATATGAAGTATCCCGCGCCTGTGCCTGCGCCTGTTTTCCACCTGTAATCTGTAACCTATCTCATATAAATAATTTTACAAAAACCCGTATAATCATATATTGTTACAAGAATTTTTAATCATGTTTAGTGTATGAAAAAGTAAACATGATAAATCCAGATGATTTTATAAATGGGAGGTTCTTTAGCCTTTATTCATTGATTTGGATGTAAGACTAAGAATATGCCATCATCTTGAATTCCTGACCAGATTAAATTTAGTAATTAAAACAATGATTAATAGAGCATATAGGATTTCATCACAGAATCTTTTGCTTCCCTTTTTAAATGTGTCTGCCCACTATATCAACTCTGATCCAAAAAGTTATGGTCAACTACTCCAAGGATAATGCGGTTGTGTGTCCCTTTTACAACTATTAGATACCCCTATGTTTCTATTCCAAACTAAGTCATGGATATTCCTTATCAAATATATATATATATATATATATATATATATATACCAGCTATTAGATACCCCGCTATGAGTCTTCTAGAATCAGTCACCATAACTCTTACCTTTAGCCTTTCCACCAACTTATGTACAAGTCCACCAAATCTAACAAAACCTTTTATACTAGAACGTACCGCAAGGAGGAGGCCCTATGTTTCTATTCCAAACTAAGCCGCATGATTTCTATCATATATATATTGTGAAACAATAGGTAGCACTTCAGTTAGTCATTGGGATACACAAAGATTTTCAGCTGTGTTTATATTCCATGAAGACTGTACACCTCGTAATACTATACACCTCTCTACGCAGGCGGGTTCAGGGGCGAAGCCCCCGAGGGAATTTTTTTCTTGTAAATGTATATTGTAATTTCATAGTAAACCTCGACTGTTTATTATAAGGTCCCAGATCTGACGTAGAAGTTATGTTAGGGTTTTTTTCCCTAGAAGGAAACCCTCTTTTATGAGGAAAATGTATTGCAGCTATGCATCATTGAGAATATTGTATTCTGAGAAAGGAGACTGTGAGAGAAAGAAGATGAATTCACGAGGAATTCCATAAAGTTGGCATGCACTTGGTAGTCTTTATACTTGGTACAACATTGAAAAAACTCGGTACAATGCACACTTTATGGAATTCCTCATTTATTTCCTTCTAACTCAAGAACATGTGAGTAGGTACAAGAAAATATTGGTTGCCAACGGATTTAAGTAAGTCCACATGATTGATTATGATGGGACATTTTCTCCAGTAGAAAAAACAGACTTGATCTGTTTGGCCCTCACCATTGTAGTAGCTAGGGAATGGGAAGTTCACTAGATATGTGAATAATTCCTTTATTCATAGGGATATCTCAGAAGATATATCCATAAATCATGCCCAAGGATACATACAAAAATCGTCTT
>SNQJ01S0293823.1:0-10642 GCA_010110895.2 Picea sitchensis | reverse complement strand
CTTCTCTGCTGGTACCTATGGAGTAATGGTTTGTGAAACACTGGCTGAAGGAGGCTATTGTTTTGAGTCTTCCAAAGTGTTCACTTCCCACTCTGTCTGATTCATAAACTTCTCAATTTCTGGTTTGGGAACATGAGCATATGGAGAGATTTTATTCCTTAATCTTGTTTCTGCTATAATCCCACAGGGATCATAGTGCCAAGGAAAACTGGTGTTGAAATTCATCTCCTTCAAAAGATTATCAACCATTTCCCCTGCAGCTCTTCTATTGCAGATAAATGATCCTATCTGTCCTTTGATTCTCAATTGTTGTTTCTTCTTGAAGGCTACAAAATGAATATCATCTGAGTTAATGATTTTCCTAATATATTCCATGGAAAATATCTGCATGGGAAAATATCTAGGTAGTTTGTATGGGGCCATATTGCATCCATAAATTCTAATCTCTATGTGGTTCTGGTACAAGTACCAGTCTCCGGTTTTGGCTAGGTCTGAGAGATGTAAAATCCATTGGATTTCTTCATTTATCCTTAGTTCTTGTATGTTGCTAAGCATGCTAACCATGGGATGGTAGAACTGATCTATGAACTGATTGAAAGTGAATTCTAGTGAATTCCTTCTTAGCAATGACATCGAGGATGTGACTAGTTGTGGTTTTCCATTCTGATCTAGCTTCTCCATGGAGAACATGAACTTGTCTGTTTGGAAAAATACAAACAAATATGCCAGTATTGAAGAATAATAGAACATGCCTTCTGTGGGGAATTTGAACAGTTGTTCATGAATATTCTCGGTCAAAAAATTGATGTAGTTGATCTGCATGGTGAACCTTTCCCCGGTAGAGAAAATAGATAGATAACCCAATATTGGCTCATCTACCCATTCGTCCGAGTAGTATCCAAGTAGGCTGCAAAGGGAGGAGATAATTTGATTTCCTTTTACTAAGAAAATCGATGATTGATAGGGGGGATTTTCTTTGGGTAATGGGGCACTCTCAGGGAGAAAAAGTTCAAAAATCTTCGCTCTCTGGGGAAAAGATAATTTTTGGTACATTTAAGTTAGGATCTCAATGGTAAAAGGAGAGAAAGATTCAGCTCTGGTTTTTTGAAACATTTGGTCAATGGCTTCGGGTGTGATAGTGAATAGGGTATCTCCAGAGGATGAAACAATGGCTTTCTAATTGGGAAGGTAATGAACTTCGGGTGTGATATTGAATTGGGTCTCTCCGTAGGATGAAACAATAGCACTCTGATCAGGAAGATAGTGCACCTCGCACTTGAGGGAGAACTCAGGGAAATGATAAATTTGGGGAAACAAGTATCGTGGGAGATCGGACTCCCACAACCGACTGGCCACTTCACCGAGAAAGTGTCTTTGAACCATGAATGTAGCTCAGCAAAATCAAATTTGCATCCGGCTTTGAGATTAGTAGTCTTTGTCAGCCGAAGAACTGGGTCGAGGTCGACGGCATGGAGGAATGGATTTTCTTCTAAATGTTTAGATTTTGGCTCCATAATTTCAACCGGTAACTGCAATTTGAAACAAAAATTAGTTATTATTATTTTATCTCGGTCATTGAAAGGAAATGGTGGGGGACGAGAGATTTGGTTTATTGAATATACGCACAATGCCATAATGGTGGAGACAGGATTAAATTGGGTGTGTTATCATTCCAGGAAACTCTCCTAGTCTGTAAGTCGGTAGTCTCTAAAACTTAACCTTTTTAAACTATTTTCTCAATAATAGGGTGTCGGTTTGATCAAGTTGATTACTGAATCATTTCTCACTCAAAACATTCATGAACACATTTAGATGGACAGGGCTTTCAACCACAAATGTTCGTGAGTTTCACGAAAGAAATGGATGTGGAGAAATAACTATTATACCGCTAATCATATATAAACATATATGAACAATAATTACACACCCAGAATACTTGCAAAGTTTAACTTATGAATGCAATGATAAGATGACAATTATCGGGTATAAACAAGCATAACAACATGAATATAATATCTAGGTGCAAGTACGTAATAGGTAAGAAAGATGAAAACTGAACAAGTTATGGAAAAAGAAGCTTGTATTACTTAAAATGAAAATGAGAAGCTTGAGTACATAATTTGAAAAAGTCTCCAAAGTCGACACCTTAGTTCATCTTTATAGCTTTACAATATAGTTTTCAGATCCTAAAAGAATGGACCAGATATGCTAAAGATAGACAAATAAAAACTAAATTGGTGTTGTAAGGAATGATCCTCAAAATGAGGTCAATTCCACATTTCATGGTCTTTAGATGATGTAGAGTCCTTGTGTAGTGCATAATAGCCTTCCAAGGCTAATTGATGACTCTTCTGAAGATAGGTACCTAATTTGTGCAAAAATCCTAATTTGTTGCCACAAAAATAGGTACCAAACCAACTTGGATACCTTTTCTAATCCTTATACCCCAAAAATGAATCTTGAATCTGACTCTATAATCAACATCTATCCATTACAAGTGTTTTCAATGATTCGATTAGTGAAACCTCGATTTGTGCAAAATTTAGCTCTCGGCCAAGGATGTGCTCTTGGTTAACACGAGGGAATTATGGGTATTAACTAATCAAAAGCTTCCTCGCTTTATGGTTAACAACAACATCCCTGCTCGGCCTAAACCACTGAAAACTTAGATTTGTCTAAAACTTCAAAATTGCAAAATTGATTACCTTGATTCTTTGTTGAGTGTTCAAGGTCTTTTGGACGATGCTCCTCTTCTTTGTGCAGGGCTGGAAACCTCCATCATTTTAAGTCTCTGAGCCCATGTCATCTTCCAGTGCATCGAGCTCACCCATTAATTCATCCTCATCAATGTCATCATCACCATAGCTTCCTCTCTCTGATGCACTTGCTCGTCTCCTTCACAAACCCATCTGACCCATCCAAAGTCGATCTACAATTTCTCTTTTTCCAATGTTTTGATCTAGGAGAATTGGTACATCATCTAGAGTAACATAACCATACCAGTGACTAGTAACTTCACCATCAACATTTGGACCATATATTATAAGGTTCCCAGCATATTTGTGACCACCAACATGTGAGCATGGACTCACAGACACCTGACCTTTAAAGCCTTGACATTCCTTTGTCCCTAATTCTTTCTCAGCCAGAGAAACTTCTATCCAAAGAATCGAGCCACCATACTATAAATGCATAAAAAAGTTTGTTGAGTTAATTTGAAATTCCTTTCAAATATGGACTATTGTGCATCTGATTTCTTCTTGTATTTTCAAAGTTATATATAGCAGGGGAAGTAGATCTTGTATATGCACCTTGTAAGAGAGAGTTCCAAAGTCTTTAGAATGACAATCTAGGATGAGGCGCTGGTTATTTCATAATCAGAGTAAAAACTAGTGAAGACACAATTTTCTCCCAAACCCTAGTTCTGGCCAATTTTGCAACAAGTGCCGAGCTCCTTTGACAACTTGAAAATATTGGTGTGGCCATTCAGGAAGCGGACGTGAAAACTTTATATAATTAATTGTTCAACTGATCTAGAAAAATACACAGAATACCAGTGCCGAGGTGCCTAAGATTGGATGCCCAGAAGTTGTAATTTTATTATTAGAACATCTACAAACATCATGTGTGTCCATGGTATTAGACTTGAAGGTCTGTTTTGCAAGAAATTCCAAGAGAATACATGTATTCGTAATCGTGAGATTTAGGGATGCTCTAATTCATCTAATGATTTGAACTTCAGCTTTGAATCTTTTAGTTCTCTGAGTTTTGTTAAGGTCTGTGTAGGAAAATATGCCGATCTGTTTGAGAACAAATGTCCACTCTTTCCCATTCTTATCTTTTGCAGATAGATTATCATATATTCATTGTCTCACACCCTTGACTCTTTCTAGACATAAGTTCTATTTCTAACTTCCACTCATCAAACAACATAGGATCACCAACAACATTTGCCACAATTCAAGCCCCGTGAACTGGAGGATTTGATGGATTGAATTATGATGTATGGTTTTCTTGTGACATGTAGAATGAAATCCTATGTGACCTAGACTTTAAACATTTGGAAACTGTAATTCTTAAATGTTTTGTCTTAATGCTAACTTATGTATGACTTGTGACGATGACAGATATTTGACATATTGACTCGGAATTTGACACTTGTGCTTGGCCATTGGTGTTGGAGCTGGGCTTTGTATGGTTTGTGGCCTGAATCGTGGCATGATTAAAGGCTTGAATCAATAGTTGGCATGTCGAATAATTTGGTGTTGACTTAGTACTAAAATGAGTTGTCAGTTTAGCATGACAATAGGGCCTATAGCTTTGACTAATGGCTTGCCTCTTAGGACCTTAAAAAATTTAGCAATAAAGCCATAAAACCCGAGAGGATAAAATATAAGTTTGATATGAAAAGACTCAAGACTTAGACATGAGAATTTAAGAAAGTAGTGTTAATGTGATATGGCTTAGGTTTTAAGACCACTTCAAGCAATCACATTTCATAACAAAACTACATATTGGCATATATACATCTAGGTTTATGAACTAGGTAACATTAACTTTATATTTTATGTATTGCAGGTCATAATGGCAACTTCAAATACATCTATGGGAAAAGAAATGATTAACAAGAGTTGATAAGGACAATAGAATTTTAAGACACTATCAAAAGCTAAGAGGGAAACGAGCAAAACATAGAGAGAGAGATAAAACCACCCTCAAAACCGCGCATTTTTATCGCTAACATTGGCTCCAAATTTCGGGATGGAGACTTCCTGTGAGGTTTCCAAGAACTTATTAGTTCCAAACCGTCTCACCATTGGGCTATGGTTTCATCCGCCCATGCAACCTGCTCTCCTCAAGAAATCAAAATACCAGAACCCACCCTCAGAAATCGCTTTGTAACCCCACGCTATTCATGAAATCAATAACTGAAAAATATCTCATTTTCTCGTATGGCGAGATTATTCTTTTGCCTAGTCCTACACTAACCAATAAAGGCATATTGATCAAGTAAAACCGACTTCCAATGCAAACAAATCAAAAGAAATTATTTACCGACATCATGGTAGATCTCAACCAGTAAAAATACTGGTAGAAGCCATATCATGCAGAAAATAAGTTTGAATAGATGATAAAGAGAAATTTCTTCTGACAAAAATATTTTAACATTCATGTTGGCCGATAGAATCCAAATAGTTAGCAATAGGGTCATCAAAATCGATAAAGAATACCTCTTTGGACTGCTGATTCAACAAAAAATTGAAGTGATGTTGGATGCCTTCAATGTACTGCTCAACTTTTGTTAGAGAATCATATAAGATGTACTGTTGAAATGAACTTTTCAACACACCATCTCCATCTTCCTGTTTGTTGCAAACTTCCAGTCCTTGAAAATATTGAAACTGTAGGTTTCCCTCATCATTTACAAAATGGATTCTAAAACTATTACTTACTTCTATGTGTCAACTGGATAATCATCTTTGGGGTTTTCAAAAGGGACAATCTCGTCTTTATAACAGCCTAAGTCAGTAGATGCATTTGAGACAATGTCAAAAGCATCAATGCTATAGTTATTCTCCCGGAGATCACCAATATCTTGGTTACAATGATAGATGTCCCTTATTTCAACATATTCTTCAAAGCTATCATTAACCACATTATGTATACATTTATGATCATCTCTGTGCTGAACAACAAAACTAAATGAAATTCCAGAATTAACCAAAATCTTCATAAACCTCAACAACTTCCTCCCCATCATAATATTTATCAAAATATAGGAAGATCAAGAAACATTTCTAATGATAGAGATGAAAATGGTGGCATAGAGTTATCAACAATGGGATTCTGAGATAGATTTTGAGAAATATCACTTTTTTCCTCATCATAACTGCAACTTCCCTTGATACACAAATCTAAAAACTGTGAACTACCTTTAATGATTTCAATGGATGCATGACCAACAGAAAAATGATTCTCATGATTCTTAACTAAATAAATTTACCTTCTATTAGTAAAAATCGAGCTAAAGTTAATGGAGAATCTTTAGCCCTCATTATCCATTTCTAGTTTGTTTTGATGGGAAAGCACATTATCATGAAGATCATTTGGGAGTTGTTGCAGGATATGAGGGAGAATTTCTTCTTTGTTTGCATTTTCAACTTTATTATCTGATCCATATTCTTCACAACAATTACCAAATAAACCGATCCTAAAATAACTTTTTGCAACCTCAATACTCTGTGAAATTTTTTTAAAGATGAAATGCTTGAAGGAGGTAAAAGAATATTCACCTATGTGCATCACCCTCCAATGAATGCATGAACATTTTCATATGAATATCTTCATGCTGCAGATCTAGTAGATCCATGCACCCATGAAACTTTTTGAGGTGTTCAGCAGGATTATCTTTTTTCTCCTCTTTGAAGAAAGGTAGAAAATATTCCCATTCGATATATTGGGTATTGGATGTGGGAAACCAAGAACTAAAGAGAGTTGAGAGGTGCAAACCTCCGATCCAAAAGAGCAACAAATGCTTTTGACATTTGAATGTCGTGGAGTTGCCACTGAATTTGTCCTTCATGGTGTCGCCAGATAGATAATTACAACCATAATATGTCCGTGCTTTGTCTATCATCAAAGCTATATATTTTCGTCTCCCAAGGAAGCTAAGCTCAATCTCCTCTCAAATAAATCCAGATGCCAATTTGTTATCACTCTAGGAAACTATCCTAGGCTGTAAGTTGTTGGAAAATATGCAACAAACAATGAATGGCATGGAATGAAGAATGTACATAGGATTGTTAGCATATTTACAAAGTGCCATATACCACGATGGCAAGTACATCAGTGGTGATGGCTTAAGTACAACATCGATGACTAGCAGTGCAGAAATAATCAGGAGGAGAAGAGTCGCGATCATTAACTCATCTCAAATTCGAAGAAATCCAGGGTCGCCGACCCAATGAAGACAAGACGAAACATTGAAGAGAAGGACAGAGTTCTACCGCTAGATCCAGGTGCGCAAGACCCTACCATCGCTGGATCAAGGATAACCTACACGCCCTTTAAAGAACAAGGATAAGCAATCGCCATTTGCAAAATTGCACTCATCCGGAGCCATCGATCAAGATTGATTTTGAATCGCTGGATGCGCCATTGTCGGAGTTTCGGGATCGAAAGCTGACATGTCAAATATTGACATCTGAACCGATTTTGGCGATATGCAAAACGCACGCATCCGAAACACAAATCAAGATCACATATCCGACTATTTGATCCGACTTACGCCAAGAAACCACGCCACGGAACATGTGGCACAACCAGTAATGATGCGTCCGACCGATTCAACATGCCAAGCACACATAAGTCACAAATCAGAGTGACAAATGGCAGTATTCAACACGTGTCAAACCACATGTGACATCAGCAGACTTACACCATGTCGGAGTTTCGAGGATCGCGGTGGAGATGTCAAAGATACAATGCAACAGAATCCCAATATCACGATATATGAAAATCAGATTCACCAAACCGCTTTTGAATCCGCTCAGATCCGACCGCTTGATCTAACCCCTTATCGGAGTTCTTCATGAATCGTAACATCTAGAGGCAAAGAACACGTATGCAACAAGAATGTCGATTTCTACCGCATATGTAAATCGCTGATTAACTGAACCGCCGATCAAGAAATGCTCCGACCGCTGATCTGACTTCTCGCACGAATTTTCGGGATCAGATTGCAAGTGATAAAAACTCGAACGCCAAGAGTCAAATCAATGATGCGGAAATCTCGATTGATCTGAACTCGCCGACAAGAAATGATTCGACCGTTGATCCGGCCTCTTTCACGGAGTTTCAAGGATTCGGATTTGTAAGTGACAAAAACTATGAACGCCTAGAGTGTCGAAATCATCGCATGTGTAAAACCGGATTGATCTGGAACCGGCCGATCAAGAAATGATCAGGACCGTTGATCTCGATTCTTCATCGAGTTTCGGGATCGATTTTGTGGCGACAAAACTAGAACACCAAGAGTGTCGAAATCGCTATGTGTAAAATCTCGATTGGATTCAACTATCGACCGCATACCGGAGGGTTACCGTTTCTCTCACAATTAACTCCTAGTTTGAATCAAGTAGCAAAATGCACTCATGATTTCAAATCATTTAGCGTTTCAGTTGGCGTTTTCAGTTGCTCGGACAATTGTCCTCTTTTTGTCTAAGGAGTTGGGAAGCTGAACCGTCATCTTCGTGTGTATAAAATAAGATTTTATACGACCGGTACGTTGGTTAAGAGAAGAAAAAGAATGCAGAAGAAAGGGAAAATGAGAAGATGCGCAGTATGAGATTGAGAATATGTGCGCAGGAGATGAAACGAGAGCGTATGGTGAAAAATGGATAAAGAGCAAAAGCTGAGCGTAATGCACATCAAAGCGCAAGTAATGACGTAGTGCCGATGCGCATGCACTGCCAAAACATACACAGAGGAAGAAAAGAATTGCGTAAAAGAAGATAGAAGACCGATTTATAAAACAAAGAAAGATAGGAAAGAGTTGACATTCATAAGTTGTCTATGTATTTATTCTAGCCATTCATATTCTAGGGTGTCATGCTAGTACATTTTCTCCAGAAGTCCGCTAAGTGCTGGAACACGTGGAGCCGATGCTTCCACTCAGTCAAACCTGTCCGTGGCGGCGTGGCGGCAAGGAGCAGTGCGTTCAAGCATGTGCTGGAGCCCCGTAACCGGAAGCCGCTCCATCCGCCTGCGCCGGGAACATTCAGAAGCTGCGCTCCATCCAGCCAAAGCCGTTCATCAGGAGCTGGTGCTCCTCTCAGTGGGCGCCAGATAAGTCCGCAGAGTTGGTGCCTTAAACGTTGCGTACCTTGCAAAACGCAGGTCAGTACCACTGAGTTGGCGTTCACCACAGACGATGCACGTAACTCAAAAAGACCGCCTACCGCCTCGAAGAAGAAGAGGTTTTCTCCCTTTATGTGCTCCTCGCGAAAACATGTCCTCGCGGCATACCTTTATGCGGACCCGCTGTTCTCAACGTTACCATCGACATGTTGTACATTGCTGATGACCACATGAAGAAAGATTAACAATGTTTAATTCAGACACAAAAATTGCTTCTAAACCACATACAACCATTCACCAGGCTTCAATTCCAAACAATTGGCACGAAATGGTCCCTTTATCCATAGGCAGACATGCAAGCCAAAGTCACGATACCATGAATGGACCCGCCCCAAGACCCCCGCTTGATGGAACAAATTTGCCTTCCCGAAGATTAGAATGAGAACATACTTAACGGCCTTGCGCCGATGTTTGGGATTTAATAGAGACCGGTTATACAAAGCCTTGGTTGTGCTAGCCTCCAAGGTTGATAAGTTGAATTTAGATTTAATGCTAAGGGGATGAATGTTATCTTGAATGGAATTCATAAAGCTGAGTTTGTAAAGGTGATGATCTTGATACCGCCAAAGCAATGTGGGATAAACCCCCGTCTAATGCTAGAAGGGAATGAGAGTAAAAGATGCCAAACTTCAAACATACGATTGAAATTTGAACAATTGAAGCTGAATGAAGATGAAACAATTATAGCATTTTTAAGAGTTGAAGAACTTGTAAATTCCATGAAGGGTCTTGGTGGGAGAATTTTGATGACTCACTCTTAGTTCAAGATTTTAAGATCTCTCACCGATAAATTTAATCAAAAAGTCCATGCAATAGAAGAATTAATGATCTTAAACTCCGGCCCTTATCGATCAACTTCTAGGAACTGTAATTGCATATGAAATGAGAATTAATGAAAGATAAATTGGATACTAGAGAAGCATCTTTTAAAGCAGACAAGAATACTGATTCAGAATTAAATGATATTCATGCAAAATTTGTGAGAAGGTTAAAGAAAGGATCAGGAAAATATCAAGGGAAGTTTCCCTTCAAATGCTTTAACTGTGGTAAGATATCTCATTTTGCTTCTAAGTGTCCCCATCAGAAAAAGGACCAGAACTCTGATGATGAAAAGAAGTACAAGTACAAGAAATATAATAAGAAGAAAAGTTTGGTTGCAAACAATGACAATTCCTCAGAAGACACCGATAGTGACTCATCCTATGAAGATAAGGAAAATGACTTCATGCTTATGGCCAAAGAGAATTATGATAATAAAAGCACAGGCAGTGATGATAATAATGAAGAAGCTGTGGTTAATTTGGAAGGAGAACTGATCAGTGCACTGGAAGAAATAGTTAGACTCAGAACTAAGAACAGAAAGCAAAAACAATTGTTGACACAGTTCGAGAAAGACAGTAAAAAACCTGATGAAGACTTTGCTCTGCTGAAAGTGGAATTAGAAGAGTCAAAGAAAATAGAAGATATACTGAAACAACAATTGTCAAAGAATAAAGTCAGGTGTGAAGCCTTAGAAGAAGATGATAAATTATAAACAAGAACAACAATTGACAAAATAGAGACAAGAACAACAACATGGAGGAAAAGGCATAATAGCCAACACATTATTATTCACTCCAATGTTACATATTTATAGTACAATGGGTGATGCCACCTCATAGAGAGATTTTCTCTAGATCCTAAAATCATGCATGATGACTAGGCTAGGCAATCTTAACTAACT
>SNQJ01S0293821.1:0-10642 GCA_010110895.2 Picea sitchensis | reverse complement strand
TACTCTGTCATGCCCTCCTGGCATGAAACCACAAAGAACCTCCCAAGCCTGAAATCAAAACAAATGTTGCAAATGCACAATCACAGCATACATTCACAACATATAAAGAACACTCACATACATTCATTCAACACCAAAAATATGCAGGAAAAATTGTTGTCTATATTAAATGGAAAATGCCTGTTTGTACAAGGTGTTCTTGAGCACGGCCTGTAACAAGGTCTCGTCTCTTCTCTTCTACTCTTCTTTCTCTATCATTCTACTAACTCCCCCCTTCTACAAAATGAGATACAAAATCTCTTTTTACCTGAGGGGGCTCTTCAAGCTCTTCCCTCCAATCTACCTACCCTATTCAATTACATTGAATGGGTTGTCTAGTCCAACATCGAATCTAGATCTCAGCCTTACAAACATTAAATGCCTACCTACTCTAATGCATGCACAAATTCATGACTCCATGGCTCAACAACCTACAACATTAATTACATTCAAATTCAAATTTGAAAACGAGGGTTGTGACTCTCTTCATCCTTGAATGCATGCGCTGACATGGCTGGCTGGCTGGCTGATTGACGTGGAGAGATGCTCCTGCATCATGAGCCATGTGCCTTTGTACAAGATGCATGTGAAGTCACCTTTAATGGCTAACAATTAGATGATTTTAGGCCTAGTTCATACTAGATGTCCATTGATTGTAATTAAATGCAATTCAATGCAAGTAGGTAGCTGGAGGGAAGGCT
Organism: Picea sitchensis; assembly: GCA_010110895.2. Classification (NCBI taxonomy): domain Eukaryota; kingdom Viridiplantae; phylum Streptophyta; class Pinopsida; order Pinales; family Pinaceae; genus Picea; species Picea sitchensis. Next base: position 9,902 of record SNQJ01S0293821.1, on the reverse strand, counting down.
CGAGGAGCCCCTCTTTTTTAAAATCTCTTGCATAAAAAATCCACTATGATGATATTTATAAGAGAATGAGTAGATGAGCGAGTAGAGAGAGCTCAAGAGAGGAGAGAAAGTCTCAAAGACTATGTTCCAGTCTAGACTTTGTAAATATTTTTACATAAGTATTCATATATAATACAAAAGAAGTTATTCCTACATATGAGGTTTCTATGTTTTATGTGAGTGAATGTTTATTCTATGAATTTTTTTTGTGTTTATTTATGTATTTGTTTAGATGCATATATGTTCCCTTGGCAGGAATTAGATAAACTTCTCTATCATTGTGAGTTTCTGAGTGTTCTGGGCTCTTAGGCTTGTGCAAGGAGTGCACACCAGAGTATTGAAAACTCTATGAAGCCAGTGCAAGGAGTGCACTTAAAAACTGTGTCAATTTCAGAGAGAGCGTTGATCCAAATGGATCTTTGTGGCCATCCACCTTTTTCACTAAATCACCATTTTGATCCCGTGGTTTTGATAAACCGTGAGAGTCACCCTTTTGATGGGGAATGGAATGTAATGTCATCTTCATTTGTGAGTTACAAACATCATGTAATGGTGTTTTGTACATGCCTACAACATAGTGTTAATGCATCATATCCCATTAGAGATATGTAGTTAAGCACACTCAGGTTAGAGTAGTACTGGGATGGGTGACCGCCCATGAATTCCTAAGATTTTACATGCCTATGGAATTTTATAAACTTAGTCCAATTTACCCCACATGCATCATGGTAATTGTTCTCCTCTCACTCTCTCATATATAATTGAGGTGAAGGAGGCCCTTTAAACATGCAATGGAGTGTGTGATGTAAAGCTTCTTGTGACTGAAGCATAGCCAACATGTCTTTCTTTTTAGAGATAGGCTACCCCATTTTTCCAGTTTGTGTTCTACAATTTGTTTCTATCTTATTCAGTAATAGAAGTTGAGTTTCATTGTATTTATGTGTTCTCTTCTATATTTTTGTGTATTTTGTTTTTATATCTCGGTTATATTTATGACTTCATTTTTTTCTCAAAATGATCTAGATAAGTTGTATCAAAGCAGTCTTCTCCTTGTCATTTCTCAGAGTAGGTCCCTGAAGAGGTCAAGGTATAGAGATTTGGGTCTCGATCTAGTTTCTCCTGAGGAAAACCACTCTTTCTATCCCAAGAGACCTCACATGGTGGAAGAAAAGAGAGATAGCAGAGAAGGAGATCCTTTCAATATGTTGATCGAGGAATCCCTCGTGTGACAAAGGAATGATATGATGGAAAACTTTTCCCAGATCCTTCGAAGACTACCGATGGTGACTCCTGAGGAATATTCGACAAGAATTTTTTTTGCAAGTGCGACGCCCTTCAAGGTACAATTCAATTTTGATATCCCTTTATTTGAAGGCCAAATATATGTATATGCTCTAGAAAAATGGTTGAATCTTCTAGAAGGTTATTACTCTATCCAAAAATTTTCTGATAGTGAAAATATCACCTTCGTTCTCCTTAACTCCCTTCCCCATGTCAGATCTTGGTGGGAAGGTTATTGGGAGAGGTACACCACAGATGAATCTAAACTATTTGGGAGAGAACCCACTTGGGAAACCTTTGTAGATTCCCTAAAGGAGGAGTTCTACCCTGTCAAAAAATATGATGACCAATACATGAGATGGGAAACTCTGCGTCAGAAAAGAGACCAGACGGTGGTGGAGTACACCAACATCTTCCATACCTCGCGCTCAAAGTTAGGTATCAAATACTCCGAGCGACACTTGGTTTTGAAGTATCGCAGTGGTCTACACATGTACATCCAAAAAAATATGGATTTATTGGACATCTCCTCACTGGGAGTTTCTTATCAATATGTAATCAAAATTGAGAATAAATTCAAGAACTAGAGTAAGTGGGAGAAGAATGGATAGAGAAAGGAAGGAAAACCTCAAGAGAGACAGTCCCAGATGCAGGAAAAGAAGGGTAACAAGAAGTCTAAGAAAGAAACCGAAAAGTGGTGTGAGTTCCACAATAGTCCTTGGCACAACACTGATGACTATCACTCAATACAATCATTGGTGGTCGAGCTCAAATATAAAGAGTCAAACCGACTTGGACCCTTATTTAGAAAATGATAAAAGGATACAAATCATTGATGTATAACTCTTTTATGCATGACTACATGATCCAACTAGAAAGGGATCTTGAGGGAGGGCGACTCTTCCATTTAAATAATATTCGATTGAAGGGACCCAGCATTTTATTGTTGATAAGAAGAATCCAAAGAACATCATCTCATTAGGGTTGTCAAGCGGTTGGATTTTCCAACAACACCACACCCACAACCATACAACATCGGGTGAAACATCCATGGTCAATATCTTTGTGTCATCCAACAATGTCCATGTCCTATGGTATCAAGCCCTTGAAGGATGGTATTAGGTGATGTTTCTGCTTGAGAAAGTCTATTATGTTCTATTAATATATACTATTGTCCCACCAAAATAGTGCCACAAAGTAATATATCATACTAAATTTTTTAGCCTCTTCACAATCTGAACAAAAGGTGAACAAAAGGACAACCACTACAGCCTCGTCCCAAAAACCTTCTATCCAAAAGAAGAAGATCAACAAGATTGTAGAATATTACCAATATGTTCTTGTTGCACCTAAGGGGGTAACTCCACACTGGCCAATCAAGAAAGGTTATAACAAAAACCTTCCTTACTCTTCATGATGCATATTCACCGGTAGATTCCTCCCACATTCAGGTATATCATGAAACTATATCGGTTGAATGGATTCAAGCCCTCCAACAACAGGTTCATGCTGAGTAAGCAGTAGCTTCTTCAGCAAGGAAAACAATGCACTATTAGGTTATGAAAATGGTATAAATATCTTCCTTTTTCCACATTTCATGATGTTATTTTGATTGACTTTTCAGTTATTTAGAAGTAAATAGAATAGAAAATAAACAATATACCCTTTAGTGTTGATTTTTGGAGATTAGATTACCACAATTCTAAATATGATTGGAATTATCTAGTTTTATTGCAGGATTGGTTAAATATTTTTGAACCCAAGATAGCAAGAGGAATCTTGAAGATTCACAAGCTATTGGGGGTTGAAGAATTTATGGTGCAAAGTAGTTTTAAAGATAATTGAGTTACTCATTGTAATAGTAAAGCAATCTCGAGGATCTCTCGATCCTTAGGATAGCAATTTACCGAGATTATTGTAACATATAAGGGGTAAATAGATCTTGAAGAAAAGAGATTTTTCACTCAAGAATAGAGAATATAGAATTGCTATGCGCTAGTAGTTTTTTGTAGAAATGTTGTACCAACTATGAAATTAATAGAATCCTCGAGTAGTTTTTCCATTTTTATATACTAATTTTTCAATAACATTGCTTCTAAGGACGAGAATTTTGTCACGAAGAAGAAGATCTTTCGATCTGTAATTGTATCAGCTCCAATTCTGTCTTGTGATTCAATTCTCTTTTATAGTAGTTAACAAACGCATAGGTGTGTTGATAATTTTATGGCAATTGCAAAAAATAGATATGCTCTGAAGTATTGAATGATTGTTGTTCCAATTTCCATTACTAAGATTTGATGCATGAGTTCCTTTCTTAAGTTCACATTTGTTGTTCCTTTCATAAGTTTACATTTTTTTGTTCCTTTCAAAAGTTTACATTTGTTGTTCCTTTCATTAGTTATTTTGTTGTTCCTTTCTCTTAGAATATAGTTGTTGTTCCTTTCAATACAAATATTCTTTCTGTTTCTTTAGGTTAGATTACAACTTTTGTTCCTTTCCATAGATGGAGTAATTCAACTTTTTATTTTCAACAATTATGATTCATAATGATAACAATTCCTGCAAGTCTTTATCTAGATTCAATTACTGGTCTTAGAATGAATTCAATATATTAGATAGTTCCTTTCATTTTGCATAGCTTTAGATTTCAATCCCTAGAATCTTTAATGAATGTTTGAGGAACTTGATTGTTATTAATCTCAGGATTTTCTTTCAGTACACGATTTTAGCCTCTATAAGTTATTTGCATTGACTTTGCCGATATTCTTCTTTTTGAGATAAAAGATGAATCCTCGAGTTGTTAAATTAATGTTAAACTAAGTTTGTTTTTAGACATTTTTAGGAGCCCAACATTTTTGGCGTCATTGTTGGGGAAGAAGTGTCAAGGTAGCATAGATTATGCCTTTGGAGGATGAAAGGGCATTGAGAAGGCGAGAGAAGGTAAGAACCTACGCAGGCTATAAGTAAGATGCTTATACCAACACCTACCTCCAGCTGACACATAAGAGGTTACATGATTGTTTTTTCCTTTTGATTTTTTCCTTTTGTTGTGTGAAGTGTGTATAAAAAGGAAGAAAGATATTGAAAAACCAAAAACCCCACCAAAAATTACCAAAGCCCATGGCTTGGTGCTCCCTGGAAGAACCACTTTCATAGATGACATCATCTAAAAAGAAGAATCTCAACCCTTGGTTGGACCTAGAAAATGATCCACCCAAATCCCTTAGGTGGCAAATTCAGCTAGCGACCCATGATGAGATTCATATAAAAACTTAAGGGACTGAGCTAATTTTTTAGATCACAGATATTCTACCCCTCAACACTTTAGGAGAGGGAAACTCTAGTAACTTGGAGGAAGGAGAAACTGGTGGGATAGCTAAAATGGGACACCTGATCCTGAATCTCTTGTGAAAGAAGAAGGTATACCTGAAATTCCAGACAGAGGGATTGCAATCAGATCCCCTAGAAGATCATACAACCAATCAATTCAAATAAAACACCCAGATCAAGAAATTCTAAAGATTTACGGCATATTTTCGATCAAATGGCTTAAACAGAGTCTAGCGTCGCCAAACTTCCACTTTGGGATATCTGATAGTTGATCCAATTTCCAATGCCCCATGAAGGCCATTCCCATACAAAACCTACCAACCTTACATGGATTAATCTCGGAAGATTCGGATGCATTCTTATTTGAATTTGATGTCCTATGTGGAGGACATGAAATTACACTGTAAACCCCAAAAAGTAAAATTGTTCCCCTCCACTTTGAAAGGGGTAGATCAGCTAGCTCATGGGATTAGGGGAGGAACTATAAATAATAGGATGTGAAATGAAGCAAACCTTCTTGGAAAATATCGGGATTATTGTAGAACCAAAGACCTAAAAGATGAAATCCTTCAGGAAATGACTTCGAAAGAAAATGAATCATTAGAGAATATGTCGAAAGATTTCAATATAATGAATTTCACAGGATCTCTCTCTATGGCATGCTACCGGGGAGTATTTAAAGACTAACTTTGATAAATGTATGAAGATGAATGGGTAGAAATGTTGTTGAATTTAATGGGGAAGGTGATATTTATCAAGAAACTTATGATGACATTGTCCTATTGTGCGTCGGGTGCTCAAGAGGAAGTTCATGGACCAGATCAGGGATACGTACGCCCTTCACTAGAAATAGAAATATTACCAACGGGGGTGTTACGCGAGATGAAGTTGGTAATATCTTAGAAAAATTTAAAACAAGAATTCTAAGCACTCTAACTACACAATTAGATGTGTTGCGGGCCAAACAAAAAAATAGAAGCAGAATAAATGTTAGCCATATTTTTCCACAAGTGCAGAAAAAAACATATTTAGGGATTGCCCTTTGGATGCAGTCTGGGATTTCAATATCTACACCAAGGATCATGACGTAATTGATTCCCATGATTCCTTGGTGAAGAAGTTGTCTTTAAGGGAAGCATAAGAAGAAACAAAACCATTATAATCTAATGGCTCAATGTCATCAATGGTAGAATTGGCCCCCAAATACATTGCAAGACCCTTTCTCTTCCTTCCTTGGGTGTAGTATAACCAACAAACTCCTAGTAGCACATGGTAGGGTCAGTCATTCACTAATCAAAACTGGAAACCCCATCAATATCCACCTGCAAATCCCAATAGGAAAACCATCCCACTTTAAGAGAACCCTACTTGGCTGAGGAATCAACCGGCTACAAATTATGCACAGCCTATCACAATGTCCCCAATCCATCCTGGAAAAAAATCCAATAACAACATTTACCCTTCAAAGTGGCCCAACATGGTACGCCCAAAGGCCAGAGTGGAATCGAGGTGCTTGGCCTTCCTTGGGATAAACACCCAACCCATGGGGATGGCCCCTCAAACTTAGCCTATGTTACAAGCCCCACTTCAATTGCCCCAAAATCCACAATCCCAAATGTGCCCTCAACTACCAGCCCAACCTCACCCCAATCCAAATAACAGAGACCAGATCAGCTCGTCTAGATTATGGAAAATGGAAGGAGAGATCAACTTCGATAGGGTGTAGCGAACTATGATTAAGGTAGGGACGAATAATCTCCCCTGAAGAAAATGAGAAAGTGTTTTTTCAAGGGAAGAAACAATCAGCATGCACCTCGACTATGGAAATAAATGAGAAGAAATCAAGAATTAAGGAGAACCGCAGTCAAATCCACAAGATCGATAAGGATACAACACCCTCCCTCCATTCCCCAAAAGATTTATGATAGCAAAACCGACCGTATATCCCAACTTCGACCTTGTAGGGAACTCAAGAATTTATATATATCAAGATTCCACTCATGCAAGCTCTTCAGGAAATCCCCATCTACACAAAAACAATCAAAGAGCTATGTGGGAGAAACACGTCGGAAAAATAAAAAATCCATCATCAACAATCCGTGTGGTAGGGCCTTATGGAAATATAATTTTGGGTAGACAAGAACCAGTTAAATATGCAGATCTCGGGAATCCCATAGTAATAGTTCATATCCATGGCTACTCTTTTCCCAATACACTAGTTGATTTGGGAGCATCCATCAACATGCTTAGTATAGAAACTTGCAATACCTAGGTTTTTAATTCCTTGAACCCACAACAATAATGTTGCAGTTTGCAGACCGATCGATAGTTCGACCGGTTGGCACATTACATGATATATCCATCTCCATCGACTCTTGGAAATATGGTGAATACTTATCATCAATCTAAAAGGTGGACTTGAAGGGCATCCATTGATACTGGGCAAACCATGGCTCACAAATCCATTGATACTGGGCAAGCCATGGCTTGCAAAAGAAGATGCGTACATAGGATGTCGAATAGGAAATATGACAATCACTAGAGGGGTATCACGAAGAACCTCATTTTATATCCTCGTGCTAAACCTAGTCCAACTTTCATATATCCACAATTGCCACCACCATGATACCCGGAGAGGAATTTGCAAGCCCCTCTTACGCAGGAATAACCCCTCAAACCTAAAAATCAGTTATAGTATAACGTAATAAGTGGGTTTTATCAATAATCCATCCACCATGAGCAACCCGACCTGCCAGATGCTCCAAGTTGTTCTAGACTGTGAAGCATAGGGGGACCTGTTGGAAGATTTAATGGAACAATAAATTCCAAATACGACCATTCATAACAACAAACTCGTCGAGATCTCACCTGGGAGTTCTCTAAACATCAATGTCAATTTATATGAACAACAACAGCAAAATTTAATTCATGTCCTCTCCAAATACCAACAAGCTTTTGCATGGGAATATTCTGATATGAAAGGTATTGATCCACAAATCTATACACACCACATTTATGTTTAAAAAGAAGCTTGACCTATCCGCCAACCACAGAGAATATTAAATCCTCACCTCAGGGATATCTTTAAAGAAGAATTACAAAAACCGTTGGACATAAATTTTATATATCCCATCTCAGATAGTCGATGGGTTTCCCCACTAGTGATTGTCCCAAAGAAAAATGGGAAATGGAACATCTGTGTTGACTACAGGGAACTTAACAAAGCCACTCAAAAAGACCACTTCCCTTTTCCTTTCATTGACTAGGTCCTGGATACTTTGGCAGGAAAGAAATTATTTTATTTCCTAAACGGTTTTAGCGGGTACAATCAGATTTAGATTGCCCCATAAGATCAAGATAAAACCACATTCACATGTCCCTAGGGAACTTTTGCATACATAGTATTACCATTCGAACTTTGTAATGCTCCAACCACCTTTCAAAGGGCCATCTTGAGCATATTCAACGATCTGATCAGCGAAGGACTTGAAGTTTATATGGATGATTTCACTCCTTATGGAAATGACTTCGATCAAGAACTGAATAACCTGGAGAAAATACTAGAACGATGTATCGCGACAAGGCTATGTTTAAGCCATGAAAAGTGTCACATGATGATGACATAAGGTTTGGTACTAGGGAATTATATCTCTGTAGATGGAATTAGGGTAGACCCAACAAAGATAGAGGTAATCCTTAATCTACCCACACCACACACACAAACTGTGGTACGTAGTTTCCTTGGCACTTCAGGATACTATCGTAGGTTTATGGAAAATTTTGCAAAAACCGTTGCACCTTTACATGCTTTGACTGGTAATGTAGAATTTCAGTGGTATGACAAGTGTGATGTGGAATTTGCAGGACTCAAAAAGTTGATCTCAACAACACCGGTGTTGAAGGGGCCAAATTGGAAAATACCATTGAACATCTCCACCGATGCATCAAATATTTCCATAGGCGTTGTCCTTAGACATGAGGAGGAGAAGAAACCTTATGCAAATTATTTTATTAGAAATAATATTAATCCATATGAACTTAATTATACAGTAACAAAGAAAGAGTTTTTAGTTGTTATACATGCCATCAATAAATTTCGTCATTATATAACAGGCTATCTGTTCATTCTGTATACTGATCATTCTGCTATCAGATATCTGGCTAGTAAACCAATTACTAATGGAAAGGTCACTTGATGGTTGTTATTATTGTAGGAATTCGATATCACCATCAAAGATCTATCGAGGAGAGAAAACCTTGTTCCAGACTTCCTATCCCTCATACCCAAAACAGATGACTCCTTAATAGTCGAAGACCGATTTCCAGATGAGCATTTGTTTGTCATTACTACAAAGCCACCTTGGTACACTGATGTGGAATATTACCTAGTAGAAGGAATATTACGAGCACATCTTTCATCAAAATAAAGAAAGTTGATCATCTAGCATAGCGCACGATTCACCTGGATCAGCGGATATCTCTTCCATACATGAGTTGATCTCCAGATCTGCAGATGCGTACGAGATGACGAACTCTATGACATATTAAAAGTTGGACATGATGAGCCTTGTGGTGGGCACTTTGTAGACCACAGGACTAGACATAAAATTATGCAGATGGGCTATTATTGGCCCTCAATATTCATAGATGTGACGAAATATGTCCAAACCTACGATAGTTTTCAATGGATGGGAAAACCAGGTCAGGCTGATGAAATGCCTTTGAAAGAACAAGTAGTCGCGGAACCATTTGAGAGATGGGAACTAGATTTCATTGGGCCCTTCAACCCAAAGTCAAATTAGAAGGCCTATATTCTAGTCACAATAGACTACATGACTAAATTGGTAGAGCCAGAAGCTTTTCCAAATGCAACAAAAGAAGTAGTCATCAAATTCCTTTTCAAATTATTCATACACTATGGACTACCAAGAGAGGTGATTACTGATGGGGGGTCACAATTTACAGCTCATAGAATCACCACCACCCTGGATAATTATCGTATCAAACACAAAATTACTTCTCTGTATCATCCACAAGCAAATGGGCAAGTGGAAAGCACCAACAAAGTCCTGGAGGCAATCCTGACAAATACTGTCTCAACAAACAGAAAAAATTGGGCTTCTGAGCTCCCAAACGCCTTATGGGCTTACTGCACAACATGGTGTAATACCACTGGCTACTCTCCTTACCATTTAGTCTATGGAAAAGAACCTATTTTCCCAATCGAGTTTGAAATCAAGACTCTAAGGATG
>SNQJ01S0293818.1:0-10642 GCA_010110895.2 Picea sitchensis | reverse complement strand
GAAGGAAAAATTTGTTCCATCAAACAGAGGGGGCTTAGAGGTTGAAGTCCCTTCATGACTTGTCATGTTTAAGCTTAAAGATATACCTTTGAATAAAAGGAACCTTCTCTGATACAAATTGTTGAAATTACTAAAACAACTGAGAGCGGGGGGGGGTGAATCAGTTGTTATTGAGCTTAATCAATTTTTAGTCTATTAAAACATTCTTAATCTTTCTTCAAGTGATCATCAACATTATACAGCATATCGATAGTAAAAGTAAAGAGCATCAGTCACACATAAGGTATACATAGAGATAGATTTTCACGAAAAAACCCATAAAGGGAGAAAACCTCTTCTTCTTCAAAATGATAGGCAGTCTTTTAAGTTCTGTACATCATCTATAGTTGAGAACCAACTCAATATGAGGATGCTACCTCTGTTTTACAAGCTGCAACTTGTTTGAGATAACCGACTCTCTTGTTTCTCTAGCACCCACTAGAAGGAAGCACCAACTCCCCTAATGTTCCAACACCAACTGGATGGAAGCACCAACTTCCAGTTACACAGGCTCCAACCTGTATAACAGAGCACACTTGTTCTCCCTTACACCACCCTGCCATCCTTGTTTCTCTGGCTGCAACTAGATGGAAACTAGAACTCCCTGTGTTCAAACTCCCACTTGAACCTCTGAGGACAACAATCCTCCCTAGAACCTCCCAACCACCCTGGAATATTAATGAAAAAATAAATAGACAACTACACAGATAAATCAATTCTTACCACTTCTTCTCTATTCTGTAAATCTGGTCTTCTTCAACTTGTTCTGTCATTCTTCTCTGCTTCAACTTGTTCTGTCATTCTGCTTTGCTTCAAGTCGTTCTTTCAGTCTTCTCTACTTCAAGTCTTTTCATCATCTGTTACTCTTCTCTGAGTTTTATCTCACACTGCGCATATTCCCAGTCTCACTCTGTGCATTCTGTGATTTTCCCTTTCTTATCGTTTAATTCATTTTTCATCCAGAATGACAACAACAACACACAATATATATATTAATATTTTATACACACACCCACAACGATTCACCTTCGCATCTCCTTAGACAAAAGAAAAACAACCGTCCAAGCAACTAAAACGCCAACCAATCGACAATCATAAATCCATTTCGATAACAGATTCATAACTGATAAATTAACTGTGAGAGAGCACAGTAGCCCTCCAATCACATTCAAGCTTATTTGCACTGTTGGATGGGGTTATTGATCTTGCCTTCAAATCGGGTTTCGGCATTTCGGAATACCTGTGGCCAAGTATCTTGACACTTCATGTCACGATCTCCAAAGCTTCGATACAAAGCTTTTTTGCGCTAGATCCTTCCTCAATATAACCAAGGCCATAACCAAGCGCTTATGCATAAAGTGTTTTTCATGAATTCACATCTCTTGAATCTGGAGACGAGGCATCTCGAATCTCCAAGCTGCGATCCCCGAAACCCCGAAATGGAGCTTATCAGAACTGACTCCTTCCCTTTTCGTGACCACTGGCGGTGACCATAGGCTGTGCCAAAAAGGTGCTCCGTGAGTTTATAAACTTCATCTGATCGTCGATTGAAATCTCCATAGATCCGACGGTCCAGATCTTATCGCGATATCGCATATCGCGAGTTTGGAGGTTATGTTTCTTGCCTCTCCAAATCGCGATAGGCGAAGCTCCGAGATGGATTCAGATCAACAGTTCAGATCACACCTTGATCTGACGACTGCAATTGAATCATGATTTCGCATCTCGTGAGTTCAGTGGTTATGTTTATTGCCTCTCCATGTTGCGATAGGCTAAGCTTTGAGATGGAGCTCAGACCAATGGTCCAAAACACATCGTGAATTGATGGCTGGGATTAAATTGTGATTTCGACTATTTTTTTTCTTTTCTCTCCAATTCGTGAGTCGCAAAAATCCAAAATGGAGTCGACGGTCCAGATCAACCTTGATCTGACGGCTGTGATTAAATCGTGATTTCGCATATCACTATTTCAATTGTCATATTTCTTGCCTCTCCAAGACGCGAGTCATGAAACTTCGAAATGGAGTCAACAGTCCAGATTAACAGTATTGATGAACACTTGATTTGACGCTCATCGGGAACCTGCATCTAGAAAAAGAATTTGCGAACAGTCTCCTTGAATTTCAAAAATGTACACTCGCTTGGGGGTTTCCTAGACCTTTTCAAATACAGCTTCATCTAGAAATACAATTTGATCAACTTATACCACATTATTTGTTCGATTAAGCCATTGAAAGTGCAACAAACCCTCATCTCCCCTAGCTACATGAACAAGTCCTTTCCATGTATCTGGTACAAATCGTGTCCCCTCCAGAGACATCATTCTAGCCCGAAACTCCAACATGATCTCCTGACAATTGAATCGAATGATGCATTATAGCATATAGAATCTATTATGACCAAACCCTACAAACCTTTCCTGTAACATCTTCTCATAATGCCCATCTATTTCATACTTTTTGTACTCATGCCATCTACACTGTTGTACTTTGCCATCAATGAAAAGTATACAAGCATGTGTTGTCTGTTAAAAATTTGCCAACATTTTCCTCCTTCACAAGAACAGGCTTTTATCGAACAACATCATTCCATCATTGGGAAAAGCTAGCACATGCTAACTTTTCATCTTGCACAAGAATAATCATTTCTTGAAAAACATCATTCCACCATGGGCGAAATCTAGGGAATGCTAGCTTTCCCTCTTGCACAAGCATGAGTGCATATCGAATAACATCATTCCACTAAGGGGGCACTAGCTTTCCATTCTTCACAAGCACAAGTTCATCTTGAACAACATCATACCACCATGGGGAAAATCTAGCGCATGCTAGATTTCCCTCTTGCAGAAGCACAAGTGCATCTCATACAACATCATTCCACCGTCGGCAAAAGTTAGGGCATGCTATATTCCCCCCTTGCAAAAGTGGAAGTGCATCTCGAACAACATCATTCCACTGTGGGAGAAATTTATCACATGCTAACTTTTGTTTTTACACAAGCACAAATGCATATTGAACAACATCATTCCACCATGTGAAAAGTGATCGTGTGTTAGCTTTCCATATTGCACAAGCACAGGAACATCTTGAATATCATTCCACTATGGGGGAAATCTAGCATGTGCTAGATTTCCATCTTGCACAAGCAGATCTCGAAAAAAATCATTCCATTGTGGGGGAAAGCTAGTGCGTGATATCTTTTTCGCTTGAAAAAGAATAAGAACATCTCAAACAACATTATTTTTCCATGGAGGAAAGCTAGCACATGCTAGATTTTCCTCTTACAGAAGCAAAAGTGCATATCAAATAACATCATTCCACCATAGGGGAAGGATAGCACATGCTAACTTTCCCTCCTTCACAAGAAAATATTCATTTCAAACAACAACATCCCACCATTCAGGAAATATAGCATGTGCTAGATTTCCTTCTTGCATAAGTACAAGAGTTTCTAGAACAACATTCCACAATGGGGGAAAGCTAGCACATGCTAGCTTTCCCTCTTGCACAAGAACAAGTGCATATCGAATAACATCATTCCACTGTGGGGGAAAGATAGCACATGGTATCTTTCCCTCCTTCATAAGAACAAGTTCATCTCAAACAACATCATTCCACCGTGGGAGAAAGTTAGTGCATGCTAGATTTTCCTCTTGTAGAAGCACAAGCGCATCTCAAAAAACATCATTCCACCTTCTGGGAAAGCTAGAGTGTGATAGTTTTCCCTCTTGCAAAAGTGAAAGAACGTCTCGAAAAACATCCTTCCACTATTGGGGAAAGATAGTGTGTGCTAGATTTCTCTTTTGCACAAGAACAAACGCATCTTGAACAACACCATTGCACAGTGTGGAAAGATAGGATGTGTTAGATTTCCTTCTTTCAAAAGAAAAAGTGCATCTCAAACAACATCATTCCATTATGGGGGAAAGCTATCATGTGTTAGCTATCTGTATTGCACTAGCGCATCTCGAATAACATCATTCCATTGTGGGGGAAGGATAGTATGTGCTAGATTTCTCTCTTGCACAAGCACATATCCAACAACATCATTCCACCGTGGGTGAAATCTAGCGCATGCTAGATTTTCCTCTTTCACAAGAACAAGTCCATATCAAATAAGATCATTCCATAATGGGGGAAAGATAGTGCATGCTATATTTCCCTCCTTCAAAAGCACAAGTTCATCTCGAAAAACATCATTACACCATCAGGGAAAGCTAGCGCATGCTAGCTTTGCATCTTGCACAAGAACAAGCATTTCTCGAACAATATTATTCAACCATGGAGGAAAAATAGCATCCAGCTAGCACGCACTAGATTTCCCTTCTTCACAAGCACAAGTTCATCTTGAACAACATCACTCCACTATGGGGGAAATCTAGTGCTAGGTTTTCCTCTTGTAGAAGCACAAGCGCATATCAAACAACATCACTCCAACATCTGGGAAAGATAGCACATGCTATCTTTCCCTCTTTCAAAAGCACAAGAAAATCTCAAACAACATCATTACACTGTGGAGGAAATATAGCGCGTGCTAGCTTTCCCTTTTGCACAAGCACAAACGCATCTCCAACAACATCATTCCATCATGTGGAAAGCTAGCGCATGCTATCTTTCCATATTATGGAAGCACAAGTGCATCTTAAACAACATCATTCCACTATGGGGGAAATCTAGTGCGTGTTAGCTTTCCGTCTTATGAAATCACATCTCGAACAACATCATTCTATTGTGGGGGAAAGCTAGCACGTGATAAATTTCTCTCTTGCACAAGCACAAGCACATCTCGAACAACATCATTCCATCATGGGGGTGCTATATTTCTCTCTTGCACAAGCACACGTGCATATCGAATAAAATCATTCCACCATGGGGGGGAAGCTAGCACGTGCTAGCTTTCCCTCCTTCACAAGAACAAGTTCATCTTGAAAAACATCATTCCACCATGGATGAAAGCTAGCGCATGCTATCTTTCTCTCTTGTACAAGAAAAAGTGCATATCGAATAATGTCATTCCACCATGGGGGAAATCTAGTGTGTGCTAGCTTTCACTGTTTCACAAGAAAAAGTTCATCTTGAACAACATCATTCCACCATGGGGAAATGATAGCATGTGCTAGCTTTCCCTCTTGCAGAAACACAAATGCATCTCAAACAACATCATTCCATCATTGTGGAAAGCTAGTGCGTGCTAGCTTTCCCTCTTGCAAAATCACAAGTGCATCTCGAAGAACATCATTCCACTATGGGGGAAATATAGCACGTGCTATCTTTCCCTTTTGGACAAGCACAAGCACATCCTGAACAATATCATTCCACCATGGAGGAAATCTAATGCATGTTATCTTTCCTTCTTGCACAAGCATGAGTGCATCTCGAACAACATGTATCCACTGTGGAGGAAATCTAGCACATGCTAGCTTTCCTTTGAAAAAACACAAAAACATATCGAACAACATCATTTCACTGTGGAGGAAAGGTAGCACATGGCAGATTTCTTTCTTTCACAAGCACAATCACATCTTGAACAACTTGATTCCACTATGGGGGAAAGGTAGTGCATGCTACCTTTCCTTCTTTCAGCAGAACAAGCACATCTCAAACAACATCACTCCACTATGAGGGGAATCTAGTGCATGCTATATTTCTCTCTTGCACAAGAACAAGTGCATCTCGAACAATATCATTCCACCGTGGTAGAAGGATAGAACATGCTATCTTTTTATCTTGCACAAGCACAAACGCATCTTGAACAACATCATTCCACTGTGGAGAAAAGCTAGCACGTGCTAGCTTTCCCTCTTACACAAGAACAAACGTATCTCGAACAACATCATTCCACTATGGGGAAATCTAGTGTGTGCTAGCTTTTCCTATTGCACAAGCACAAGTGA
Organism: Picea sitchensis; assembly: GCA_010110895.2. Taxonomy (NCBI): domain Eukaryota; kingdom Viridiplantae; phylum Streptophyta; class Pinopsida; order Pinales; family Pinaceae; genus Picea; species Picea sitchensis. The sequence continues at coordinate 4,710 of SNQJ01S0293818.1, read as the reverse complement.
TAATGTTAATATGGGGAAGTCCATTGATACCCAAGAGTAAAAGGGGTTACTTAGGCCTGACATCCAACATACAATAGGTCAATCGTACCAAGTATGCTTGAGGCACCCTCTCTCAAACTAACCATATGCTTGGCATGCCCTCTATCGCACAAAACCAAGCACGTTCCTAGCCAACTCTTTTTCTGGTCATGTCTCCACACACGCCCTTCCTAAGTGTTGGAGGCCTTACAGTTTCTCTTCCAATCAAGCATTAGGAGTTGGATAATTATTTATTTAACTTGGCAAGATTCCACTAGATCTTAAAGTGTTTCTTCTTCTTTATAGTTGGGGTTTGATTGCTTGCTAAATTATTCAATAAGAGATGCATAAGATGATATATTCCCTTTGCCCAAATCTATAAACCAATTCATTACATCATCATTGAGGGAAGATACACAAAAATTCATCATGGCATCCTTATATACAACATCAAGATTCAACATAAGTTTCATGAAAAGATGTGACATGTAATGTGGTTAAATCAGTGTGCCCATGAAAAAGTATGCCATGCTCATGTACATTCACATGATCAAATTCATTTGAATATCTTGGGACACCATAAACATCTAATGGAGGATACCAATATTCATCTAAGGATAATGTGGCGCAAACCCCCTTCCCTCCAAAGGGTTGCTCGACCTCCCGGTCTAGGATCGTTTGAAAAACACCTGAGTCGAAGAAACTCCTTAGGTCATTTTTCTAGAACCCAAAAACTCTATCAGAGGCCCTTTCTTCCAGTTTTCCTGATTTCTGAATCGACAAATTCTTCGGGACCAAATCTATGGTCCACGTTCTCCTTGCGATCAATGACTGTGATCAACTTGCGAGTTTGAACTTCGCGATTCATCTCTCCTCTCGACTTGCGAATCAACGAAGTGTTGATCCCAACTCCACGTGTCCTATCTCAATGGATGGCTAGGATTGCTTTGGTTCCTAGATATTCTTCGGGTATTCTCTCCTTTACTTTTCTCGAAGGTTTCTTCCTCCAAACTGCATGGATCTCATCCACATTCCTTTTGGATCCAATGGTCTAGAATCACTCTGTGCCTCGCAACTTCGCAAAGATCTTTGTTTCCTCCTGAATTTCATCCTCCCGAACCTCTCAATATTCTACCACCTATCTCCTCAGACGATAAATGATTTTCTGGCCTTCGAAACTTCGGTAAGTCCTTGACCCCTTTTGCATACTTAGCACAAATATTTCCTTTCGAGTATTAGGTTGTCTTCAAACTCTTTCTGCACTCCTTGAAGACGCTATGCACAGACTCTTCTGCAACTTTGCTCGTCTTGAAAACCTTTAAAGTTCATTGTTCCTCTGTGAACTTCCTCGTGCCCTCCTAGAAACTTCTCACTCTTCCTCTTGAGCTTGTAATATGGACTTACAAGATCTTCGGTGCACCCCTTGCACTCAGCTTCGTTCTTCAACGACTTCTTCCTCAGCTTTATGGGAGGGTTTAAGGCATCTCTTTTCCTTTGTCGATGCACTCTTGCAAAGCCTTCCTTCCTTAGAATGTTCAATAATTATGGGATTCTCTTAAGGATTCCAACGCTTCCAACCGTGTTTTCCTTGTGCATGCTAATACTAACTCGATTCCCTCCTGGCAGAGTGTTTCAGAGTATTCAGTAACTCTGAACTATGCTTCCTCCCACACAACCTTTCCTTCCAAGGTACTTAACCACCTTGAAATTCCTTCCCGAGTCTATGAATTAACCTGGTATGCCCTCCTGAAAACTCCTCCTGACAACTTCTCTTTTGACTCCACCAAGTTCAGACATGCACTCCTTGCGTCAGATTATAGATTTTCCTCTCTCTATCATTCACTCCTTCCACTTATCCTAGAGAACCAGACTTAATTCAACACACTCACAGATAGACAATTGTATATCTATCCCTACAGACGATTTCTAACATTCATCTACAATTCAAATACATGTAAATGACATTCATAACACAACATCCATTACACAAAAATTGATAATAGAAAAAACTGTCATTTTCTATTAATGGTAGAACATCAAATTACAAATGTTTGAGTCTAGACTGCGATGAGTCTCGGCTCTCATCAATATCCCTAACTTCTATGCATTTTTTCTCCCTATGTAACTATTTCTTAGCTAATCTCCTACAACCAACCTCTCCTTGGAAATAATACAAAGATTTATACAAGAGGGGCTAGATGAGCTTCCCTCACAAGTTAAACTAGTGGTGTCAAATCACCATTCATAACACTTGTCAAATGGGAAAATTACAATGATGGAAATCCACTCCAAATCAAATGCAGATCCCTCCTACCATCAACCACTTAATGGCGACCTTATCTCCAGCTTGTGCAAATTCACAACTTGGCTCCTCCAACTTGTCATCATTAAATGCCTGGATCACACTTTTGATTCTCGAGGAAAATGAGAGGGCAACGCCTCTCCCTTTCTTGAATGCGCACCATGTGAGTTAATTGAATGGTGTGTGCTGAGGTGGAGCGATTCTCATGCACCATAATGCCATATTTATTTCCTTCAATCATTGAAATGTAATTTTAAAAACCCATAATCCTCATACCTCATTTCAAACTATGGCGTCACCAAGTGAGGCTTCAAATGCCTTTAAATATGTTGAATATCCTCACCTCTACAAACAAGAAGATCTTCAACAATCTTCCAAGAATAGGATTGTGTTCCTTCATGGAGCTTCCAGATGAGAATATTATCTTCATGAAAGAACCCTCATCAATCAATGTAGCATATCTACTCAATAATGCGGACTAGACTTTGTCCTATGTAATGATACCAAAATGTTACCTCCCAAACCTGCACTTCAAGTGCTAAATCCCTAAAATACAAGTGCAAATTTAGAGGAATTAAGTGGATTTGTCCATTGTCACCATAACAATTCCCTCTCTCACTTTAAGTTGTATCTCCTCCATCACAAGTGAAGTTTCCCTAAGTAAATCTATGATATACTTTATAAGAAATAGATGGATTTTGGATCACCAATACCAATGCCAATCCAACAGGAAATGGAGTCTATCTTAACAAGGGTTCAACTAAAATAAGAGAGGATTAGTTATCTTGTTACTAAATTGATCTAGCCAATCACATGAACTCTTTAACATGTCAAAATTAAAAAAGGGGGCCTTCAAAGGTCTACCACTTCAACTATTACAAATCAAACTTAATAATGTGAAACCATTGAAAAATATTAGTTATAGACATTCACTGAAATGACATATAACAAGCCCAATATTGACCATGATGAACAACAAGTCGAAAGGAGGATTTCACCTTAACCTTATTCCTTTTTCTATGGAAAAATGACCCTTGATGAAAATTATTAGAACAAATTTGCAAGAGAAACTCCAGCAATCAAACACATCCATGGAAATGCTAAAACAAGATGAGGAATGTCACATTACAAACTCTTAAACTTCATCTTTAAATGGATTTTCAACTAATTTTAGATGGAATTTCCCTATCAATGAAAGCATAGAAATATAGTGGAGAGATCTAGTTGTTTTATAGAGTTGAAGCTCCATCTCCTTACAATAAAACAACATTTAGTGGATGCTCGATACATGGAAATATGCATTTTACATTACCTTCATTAAGTATGCAAAAGGGTTAATACTTCATCATGTTAATGGTGTTCTTAACTGATGCTCCTAAAAAATTGGTAGAAATACACTTTTATCATATCTGAAAGGCTAAGGAAACCAATTTATTTTTGTTGTAATATCATTTATGTTGGCTAAAAGCTTCCTTAAATTATGATTGCAAACCCATGTTTCTAAAATTATTCCTTAATAACAATGGTCATTATTTCTAAGGAAACATTCCTCCTTGTATCCACACGTTGGTCTATATTTTCATTGATCAAATATCTCACATCTACTCACTTCTCCAAAGGATAAGAACCACAAATAGGTTCATTGGCTTCTTGAGTTTTCCATACAACAATCCATAACTTGACCAAGTTCATAGATTGTCTTGCCACAATACCTAAAAAGAAATAGAGACTTCCATGATATAAATTGTTAATGTTTATGCCATTATTATAGTTCTTTTCATTTCAATAGATAAGAGAAACATAATAACAAGATCACTGAGAAATAGACATTCACAAGAGACACAACATTTATCCTGGGAAACCCTCTAGGGGAAGAAAACCCAGCAAAAAATTCCTTATCATAAATTGCCAATACAATGTCACTTGATAACTCAAACCAATACAGATAGTCCTCTCCAAAAGATGCGCCACTCTTCTCCCTCTCTCCTTTGCTGGTAACAGATCAGAACTTGTCTCTCAAACTTAGCAAGTGAGTTGTGTTCAAATGAGGTGCTAGCCTCCTTTATTTATACAAGTTCTGGCATGTGTGAAGTGTCTCTTCACTATCAGGGCCGACTTCTTAATATGGGTGGGTAAACCCACCTTTATTATATTTTTGGGTCTTCTTATTAACTGTTGGGGCCGACTTCTTATTCTGCCTATTATAATTGTCCATTGACCAATCTGCAAAAGGGGATTTGGTCCTATTACAATTACCGACATGATTAATCCACAATGGGGATTAATCCTATGAATGAAATAACAATAATAATAAGAATACTCTTTGCAGTTACATTATTTCAACACTCCCCCTTAACAAGAAGGGTATTCTTCATCAGCATCAAGCGAGA
>SNQJ01S0293815.1:0-10642 GCA_010110895.2 Picea sitchensis | reverse complement strand
AGGGCTTAAAACCCTACTTGGTTCACCCCAAAAACCAATTAGATTTCATGTCTAATTCAGTTAAATGGCTTTTCGGTTGCTTTCTTCTACTTTTCCATCTACATGTTGCATTTGCGCGTCCTTCCATATTTAGAATGTTGAGCTATCATCCTTCCTTTTCATCTACTTTCTTCTCCTAATTTATTCTTCTTTATTCTTCTCTTTTCTTTATTCTCTATTTTATTCGTCTTACTATGCACTATCCTTTTGGATGCATCTCATCTACACACTTCCTTGTCTTCCTTCTTCTCCACTACGCACCTCTTATACACACTTATTTTTTACTTAGTATTTTTCACAAAACTATATTCTGAAACATCCTATCCAACATGCCCCCAACACTCACATGTGGCTCTTCTTGAGCCACTTAGGCTTGTTTCCTTCTCTTCCATGCTGCAACAAAATTTTTGAAGGCTCCATTTTATACCTCCACTTCTTTGATTATCATGAACAATGTTTTTGTGATCTATTCGTCCCGTTGTGTATTCAATCTTGTCAGTTTCTCTTCTACTTCAATGGTTGCCTCTTTCATATTTCCCTACACAGTGGCTACCTTCCCTATTATCCTCATTGCTTCTTCCTGCAGTGGTGCCAATCAATGTTGAAGGATGTGTTTTTGATCCCTCATCTTCCCCACTTCCAAGTATGACTTCCTATGAGCCAAAATTGATATCATACATTTCACTTGTGGAATTGAAGTAGCCCTTTATGATTCTTTTTGTGCATGTTCTTGTGCATATCTCAACTTGGAATCTATGGCCTTTATCTGAGGATCCTCTACTATTTTTGTCCAAATTTGTGCGCTCTTTTCATAGAGTTTGGCACAATATCCTTCTATATTCTTAATATTAGCAATTGTTATCATCATCATGCTTTCTCTTCCTTCTCTCACTTTTGGTGGCATTCCTGACATGATTCTCAATTTTAATTCTTCAATCTACTCTCAGAATCCCTTGATAACTGCACCAATCTTTAAGACTTGTTCTTCCATAGTATCTTCTACTACTATGGGGACTTCTGGAATTGCTTTGTATAGTTTCTGGACAACTGCTTGGGTTTTTTGTACTATGTGTTCAACTCCATCCTTCTACATAATGGATTTACTGACCCTTTCCTTGGCCTCAATTTTATCCTTCAGTACCTTGTCCACTCGGCCTTCAACTTCCTTCCTTTTTTGAAGAACCACATTATATTGCTACTACAAATGAACCCTTTCATCCATTATTCTCGCGAGCTCCTTATGTTCGTTCTCTCCTCTATTTTGAATTTCTTTCAACACACCTTCTTGCAAGTCTTGTAGTCTTCGCATCGACAACATCGATACAATTGGGCTTAGATTTCCTAGTGCATTTACCTGTTGTTTCAATTCAGCTGTCGAAAACTCCAGTCCATCTATCTCAATATATAGTATCATGATAACAATTTCTAACTATGTCAAGAATGGATTCACACTTTCTACTTTCTTTCATGGAATCGTGTATGGTCCTTCCTTATTCCTTCACTCTTTGGCGATGCTCGCTTCTTCGAACATCTACTAGAGTACTACCAGCTGATCGTGCACTCCTTTTTGATGTTCTATTTTCTTCCTTGTTTCCTCCTCCATTATATATTCCATGGCATCCCATACCTGATATTCAATCCTATCCATATCATAATTCATTAAAGTATACACTAGGGATTCTCTGTGAACTTTAGTCTTTTTCCATGCCCATCCTGCTATTTTGTTTCCCTTGTCCTTTCATCTGAATCCTATCTATTGATATTTTTTCCGTGCATGGGCCATGAATATCACCTGCACCATTAGTATGATCATTTCCTTTCTCATCATCTAGTTCCTTATCACTTTTATCTTTCTCTTCTTCCTATTCTGGTTGTCTCATTTTCTCTGTGGGATTTTCTATCCTTCTTACCAGTCATTCACTATCAAACACACGTCCTCTGTCATCAACCTATAACTAGTTGGAAACCATTGGCATGATAGGTCCTTCTTGTCCTGGATATACATGTGGTGCATGCATGCATTAAACCATTCAATATCCTTATATTTTTTTACCATCTATGTTGATATGCATTATTTGTGTGCAACTTGATACCTTATAGTATCAAAGTATACAAAGAATACGATGTTGTTGTCCTGTTGTCTTATCTTGTTCATTGTATGCCATAAGTTGGCATACCTCCCGATGAAATTTACTGTACTAGATGTTCCCATTGTTCCTGCCACCCTATTAGTGCAATCAATATCAACAAGCATGCATAATGTAATTCCATGCCATTTTCCTAGGCCTCAATGCAATCCTATAAAAATTGGATTACCAAGAAGGTGACCTAGTTCATCTAAAACATTTCCACACATTTCTCTGTAGTTGCAATGATTTTATATGGTACTTCATCTTTGTGACACTTTCACAACAAATTGCAGGCCAATCCCTGCATCAAAAATCTAACATTGTCGTCATTAATGTTTTTCACATCCAAACCCCTCTTTCCTCTAAATGTCTGGAACTTTTCTTTCATCGAATCTAGGAGGGCTTTCTCTCCTTCCTTGTTGAATAAATAGGTTGGATACTCGTAAGATTTTGGAAGTCCTGTAATACATGAAATTAGTGTAGTATCGATTGATACTATGGGATCAAGCTAGAGTGTTCCATCATGGACACAACTGAGAAAAATATTAACACATGCATTTAGCTCCAAACATCGCCCGAAATTTGGAATATCCAACAAATTCAATATACCTGCCTTCTCTAACCCTGTCTCCCACTCCTTTGTCTCCAATAGGATTTCTCCCATACCTCATATGATCCTCGTGCGCAAATATTTTTCCCTGTCCAACTCCGAAAATTTTTGTTCATCAGTGATGTCATGACCCATAAATTTAAGACGTTCAATCTTTCTGAGCATCTATCCGTCAAGGATTACCCCAGGAGGAACCAACATTTTTTCCAATGCGTATTTCCCATTGGTTGGTACATGCATTGGTGGCACAATATCCATACTCAATGGTAGGTAATATAGGTGGAAATTCATCTGTGACACTGAAGCCAAAGCTCTTCCTACTTCCTTGACCTATGGTGTGTCTACTGGTCAGTTTTCTTGTTTTCATGCTGCTTCAGAAGGTGTTCCAAATTTGGTTGGGGCCATTCATATTCTGTGATGGATTCTTGGACTAGCTCTGCATCTATTCTCTGATAGTTTTAGCTTGACTCCGTTTCTCTCAAATTCTCTCTAGTTTTCTCTATTTTTCTCTCCCTTGCATAAAAATATGACTTACACTTAACGAATTCTTGTTGTTTTTGTACCTTTGTTCCAATTGTACATGTCTCATCCTGTGTTAACTACCTTTCCCAATATTCCATCGTGGTTGATGAGTTGTTAAATAAATTCTTCTTCATTACCAAACCCGTCGTGTGATTTTTCCCTCGTACTGCCAATCTATCATGATTTTCGGTAGATTTTACCATTTAATATTATATGGCACCTTTATGACCTATCACTCTCACTTTACAGTCATTTTTTCCATGATTTAATGATTTTAATGGTCTTGTCATTGCCAAACTACACAATGGTTTATGTTGTTGCATCTATATAGTTCATAGTATTTCTCTTATATGTATTGTCTTCTAAATTGAAAACAAGTCTATTCTCGTGTGTGATAACCATTCCTTCTATGCAATTTTCCTATACCTTGGTACTTTGACACTATTTTTCTTTTTTCTATTTCTACTTTTTATTTGATTTTTTTGTTGTGTGTACCTCTTTTATTTGTTTTTCCTTTTCCCTTCCTACTATGGTACAACTACTACGATACATGTTTTATGGCACAACGTAGATTACTACGTAGAGTGCCAGTCATCTTTATAGAGTTTCAGTTGACTCCCATTCATCATTCCTCTCAGGAATTCTCCATTCAGGGTTTCCAACTGTGAAACACCTATCTCTGTGACATGTTGAATCACATAGCATCCTAACCAATGCATTCTAAAAATTCCTAGATGTTGCATGAACTTAGTGTCATAAAGTAATACAAAATCTCCAACTTGAAAATTTGTTTGTTTAATGTGTCGATCATGCCAAGCCTTCTCTCTTTCTTTCCGAACTTGTTGGTGGAAACCTAAGACAACCCGGTCTTCTTCAAGATATACCAACTGTGATAGTGTCTCCTCTACTTTTCCATAGTATGATGGATCAGTGATCCCTTCAATGCGTAGGCTAGGTAGAATAAAATCCATAGGAATTACTTCTTCTTACCCATAGACCAACTTGAAAGGTGACTACCCGTTCAACTTCTTACTTGTAGTCATGTAAGCCCATAACACTACAGGAACTCTTAAGTCCCAATCATCTCTCCCTACATTGGAATTTTTGTCAAATCATTCTCCTAGATATTATTAAAATCCTCCACTATTCCATTGGCCTGAGGATGATATGGGCTACTATTTTTATGATGGATTTGGAACTCCTCATTCAATGCTACATTTTTCTTGTTTAGAAAGTGTGTGTATTGGTCACTAAGTAATATGCATGAAAATACAAACCTTGTGATGCTTCACATAACAGTCTCTGCAGTGCAATCTGTAACTGGTGATGATTCTTCCCACCTTGTCAAATACTCTGTCAGAGTGATTATGTACCTTGCCCATAATCTTCTTTCCTGTGGGTTGATTGGACCCACAAATTCTATGGCCCATTTCTCAAATTCATGTAATGTAACCTATGGATTCAATGACATTTCATCCCTTGTGGATGGATTTCCCACTAGTTGGAATACATTACCTCACTCACAATACTCCTTCACATATTTGTGAAGTATCCACCACCAAATCCCTGCAAACAAAATATTTTTTGCAGTTGCTCTCCCTGCATAATTTCCTCCTGCAATATCATCATGCGCTTCTTTGAGTATCATTGGTCTCTCTTGTTCCAACATAGAGTGCCTAAATATTCCATCTACACCCAACTTGTATAAATTCCTTGCAATCAACTGATAATCTTCTTATTTCATTATGAGTTACTTCTTCTACAATCGTTATATTTGATGGAGCCATACTTGTACTTAGTGTTACACATTAATTTGTTCACCCCTATGATCAATTGATAATATGTGCATAACTCACTTGTATGTTCCTTGAAGGTACTAAAAAAGACTTTCTCCAGGAGAAGAATGAAACATCTTCCTTTTCCTAAAAACCATATTAAAGGAGATCGTCGCACCCTGCTAAATGCTTGGGGTACGACGATGCATGATCGTCGCACGCTGCACCAAAACTGTATTGCAGCAATGTCGCTTGTGTCTTGTGCATGGGGTGTGACGATGCTCAAACAAAGGGGAAAAGTGGAAATTCATGAAAGTTCTAGAAGGAATCTTCTAGGAGACGTGGTGGCCTTTGGTTGGATTGGATCTTACTCACTTATCTGATTTACTAGGATCATCCTAATCTCCTCATCCATCCCTCTTTCACCCTATATAAAGAGGGATCTCTCATGGGAAATGCTAGGTTGGATTATGCATGAATAATAAAGTTGAGGATTGTACTTGTGATAACTTTGATTTATCTTACCAAGTTAGGTTGTGAATACTCTTCATCAAAAGCATTGGAGCACATGTGTGTGTGTTGGAGCAAAGGGTCATTGGAAGGGACCTTTCAACATCAAGGAATAAGTTGTATTCTCCACTTTCATTCAATATAATGTAGTAATAAATTTATTCCACTATAAATGTGTCTCTACTTTTATTATATAACTCCTTGATCTTATACATAGGCTTCATTGGAATATATATATCATTTTTTTCTGTCTTTGTTAGTTTGTTCTTTTTAATAAGTTGACCATCCCACAAATCCAAAGATGGAGAAAGGACAACACTAGTGAGGATCAAACGTCGTTTAAATGGTATGTCATTTGTCCCTCTCTGAACCAGTTTATATGACAATGAAATCTAAGGAGAAACGTGTATTCTTCCATGTTTTGTTCTATCTTCTTGTTGAAGTTATGGATATTAGTTTATTTCCTCACTTACCGATTTGTCCGATAACAAAATTGGAGACCATACTAGGGATCGTCTTCTTTTGGATTTTTCTTACCTTTTTTATATTAGCTTATCTGCATTTGATCAAATTCATTATCTGATTCGTTGGGTGATCCATATTGACTCCCTAGTCTTGAAAGTTCATTGAGAAACTTTGTCCTCTTTTTCATTTTTCCTTATGTTCAGTCATTGTCACACCCTACTTGTGTAGACCAAAGAGACAACGTCACACTGTTTCTTTGTCTGTGCCTGCTATTGTTCCAGAGTCTGTACTTAAGGCTTAGAAGTACAATGTCTAGGAATCTTAAAGTGAGTGAGGGGTAGAGAAGGAAGAAATGTCAACCTTCGGCAAGGGAAGATAGGGTTGATTTCTAGGTTGTTGTTTAGCTTCCAACTGTTCCTAGATGTTTATGTCCCTTTCAATCGTTTCCCATGAACGTTCGAGTTCGACCCGAATAGTCGTTGTTTTAAGAATAGTATCAAAATGATTCAAGGCAATATGCATTTGATCTGATAGTCCGGGTTGGATATTAGGCTATCTTGTCACAGGGACATTCATGGAGGAACAAGATGATAGGAAAATCTCAAGGAAATTTTAGATGTTGTCTCGATTTCGGTCATATAAAGGAGAGTTATTGCTCCAGTGGTGAAAACATGGTGAAAACCAAAGGCCCTTTCCCGTAACTTAGTTATATTTTAATAAAAGCGTGTGAGGTGTAAGAAAACATTAAGTTGTCTATCATGTAAGGCTCCTATCAAGGGAGAATCTCACTTATAAAAAGAAGAAGAAAATGATAAAGAAATAACCTGACGAAGAATAAAATATATATAGAAATCTAAAATATTCACTGGTCTTATACCTGCTGATAGCCGGTACAGAGGAAAAATGGTAAACAATATAGAAAGCTAGAATTTATTCACTATAGTAGAGGTTGTACTAAATTATAGCAGAGCACTCATCAGATACATATATGAAATGAAATGAAATATGAAATACAAGGAAACAAACTCATAACACAGTCATGACGGAATCGAGAATCTTCGGATTTGCTTTATATTAACTCTCGAGGGAGAAAAATATCTATTACAATCAACCCAAAAAGGTCCAGCCCTTTGTTCCTCCCTTCTGTTGTATATTTATACATATTTACATATGATGGAATCTCAATCATTCCAGGATTTTAAGTTACAACAAGAAGGATATCAATCATTTCATTTCTTTATCTTTGTCTTTATTTGGTACCAGAAGCCTGCCTTATCGCATGCTCGGTACAAGTGACACATCTTTCCACCAGCCGAGATATCAACCTTGAAGGTTCCGCTTGACAATTGGCCTCCAAAATGTAACAATCTTGGACTAATTGCGGCAACCTTTCTTCCATCTGTCGTTCTAGGATGTCAATAGTGCACAATTGCACACTTGGTTTAATCATACATTTTTCTATTTGAACTATGTCTGCCATAGTTAATTGTGAGATTTTGGTTGAATCTCTTTCTTATTTTTCATTTATATCAAGCGAGAGTTTCTCCATATCCATTTGGCTCAACGTCTCAGCATTACTCTCGCTATCAATGCCTAACAGATTTCCATCTATGGAATCGAAAGCCTCTTCACAGGATTTCCTTATCTTCTTAGCTTGCAATTTGCCTTCTGAGATGATGAGTTCCCATTCTTTCAAGAAAATATTACCTCAGGTCTGTTCCGAAATGGAAAACTTCGAAATTTTTCCCGATTCTCTATTTGTTTTAGCTATTACAGCTTCTTGAAATGTGACCTGATCTTCTCTAGCTTCTCTCTCTCTGATAGATAAGGTTTCTGATACTTGATCAATAAGCAGGCAATTTTCCTGAATCGTCTCTATCTTGGAAAGTAAACTTCGCTGGGCTACAGAAACTCTGCTCTGAATCTCCATAGCCTTTGACTGGAATATCTCGATGTTTATAACTTGGCTTTCAGCTAACTCTGATCTAACTTGTAGCTTCTCAATCAAGTCTTTTTGTTGGCCCACCTGTATCTGACTGGTCTGAGCTACCAACTCTGCTTGTTAGAGCTTAGCTTTGAGCAACTCAATTTCCTTTTTGTCGGTCATTCTTGCTTGTTCTATTCCTGTGCTTACCTGGTCCTGGGAATCCTCCTTTGTTGTGTCTAGTATACCTTCTAAGGTTTTGATGAGGTGATTTTTTCACTTCAGCTGATTTATAAAAACCCCAACCGAAAATTGGTTTGTCATAGCATACGCCCCTAATGTCCCGGCTATTTCTGTCGAAAAATATTCTTTATTATTATCTTTCCCATCGGTCAACACCTTGAACTTCTTGGCTATTGATCCCTCTTCTTGATAGAATTCTCTTTTTACCATCGCTTTTCTCTTTTTATCAAAAAAGAACTCATTCAGAGCGAGCTCTTCCATCCTTACAAGTCTCAATTCTTCGTTGAAAATCCACCCTACATCTATGTTCCCTTGAGTTGATTGTAAGGGAGTAATGGAGGTGATGGGATCTTCAATTTTCTTAGATGAATGGCCGGGAGTGGTAACCGGAGTCTACTTTATTTGTGGATCGAGAGTTTTTATTTCCGGTTTCAGACTCTTAGTTTGCTCCTTCCCGTCCTCGTGTTCTTCTTTTTTGGGTGCTGAATCTTTTAAGCCTTCGGCTCCCTTTTGTTGCACCTCTATTTTTATTGGATTTTCACCCCGCAATACTGGGGGAAGACAACTCCGTCGATGTTCTTGGAATTTCAAAACATCATCCCTTTCTTCGGGAGCCAGGGCTTGTATCTGAGCCAAAACCTCAGCATAAGATCTCGTGCCTCGGAAAATGTCATCTGAGGGTGAAATTTCATGCTCAAACCTTTTAAACCCGCAATTGGATAAGTGGTTACTTACGACCCTCTACAAATCGTGCTTTTTGAATTCGAAATGAACCAATTTCAGGTCCTCTAGGGTTGTTGCCTCAACTTTAGCATGCTTGAAATCTAACAAAGAATAAGAACTTAGATGAATAGGAAAAGGTTGCCATACCTTCTTAGAATATCCCTTAAGGTCCTTGCTTATGCCACCGATTACGGTTTGTCTGGAAACCTCATGGAAAGCCAGCCTATCAGGTATGAATAACGGTAAGGCATTCGGAGGAATAGAAGAGCCAAAAACCCTGAGATATGAAAATTCCGCTTCCACATATCAGTCGACTATACTGCTCTTATTTATCGCGATACTATGTGAGATCCTAGGTGGCGGGTGGCCAAAGATAGTGACATGCAGCGGTACCATCACCCTGTTAAAAATTTCATACACAAAATATGAGGGTTTGTATTCCCACATCTTTGAATGGTAGACATGGATGGGTTCAGCCTTCGATGGAGTCCAGATCCAACTCATCAAGGGAAAAGGTGTGAGAAAACACACGACGTCCATGATATATGTGAACACAAAGAATGAAGCAATCTTTTAGCTCTCCCTCTGCACTCGATACTCTATAACTCTACTGGTCAAACTATCAGACAACATTTTAGCCCAGTAGAAGGAACATCCTTCGACAACTGTGTGAATTAGAGGCACCCACTGAAGGAAAAAATGTGTGGTGTCCTCTCTACCATATAATTTGTAGGTCATCATAGAGATATATTTGAACTGTGGTTCCAAAGAGGCCATTGAATATATATCGTTACTGTCTTCCCTAAACTTCGCAGGGTGTGAAACCCAATCTTTGATTAAACTAGACATAGTCTTGTCGTATTACTCACATTCCTTCTATTTAAAATTCTCTAGGAATTCGGCATTGTAAACAAAGTTCGACACGGCTGGAAACTTGTACATAGCCTACAATTGTTTGGGTCTGAAAGTCCCAATGGTGACCCTCTGCTCATTGATGATGGTTTTGGTTGGTATATCGACCTGGTCTAATGCCCATTGGACCATATCGTAATAAGGGAGCAGACGAGGTCTAGCTTCCACTTTATGCATTTGAGCCTGGATGACGATCTTATACTTGTTGATCAGGTCATCTTTTTCATTTCCACTGGAATCATCTGAAATATATACCAATTCAGATTGTAGAACCTCAGGAATATGTGACCAGGTCCTGATAGAGTCAACACTTCGAGGTGAAGTATCAGAAACGTTGTCCGAAACTTGTCGTGAAACATAAACAGTGGCTTTAGATGCTTTCCACGGGGCCATGGTGGGGGATTCTTCTTTCGCTCTCCTTTGATAACAATATGTATACATACAAAAATTAGGTCGCTCTAGAAAGGTTTTCTCTACGTAGAATAAAAATGAAACTTGTGACAACAAATAAAAGATCCATGCCTTCGACCATTTAAAGCTAGGTCGTTCTTAGCAACAGAACGGTCAAATCTTTCTTAAGTTTAGCAATAAAAACCAAATCCTCAGTTGTCGATTCACCTATTTTCCAATTAATGTCTTAGATTTTAACAGTTCATAGTGCAAGTTGGCACAGGGAAAGTTTTAAATTTCCTCGTAAACTGTGCATATTAATTTTCGTATTAGAACACCGGTAATGCTGGCTTAACTTAAATAATCGGGCCTTTTTGAATGTTAATTAATCTTTCAGCAC
>SNQJ01S0293813.1:0-10642 GCA_010110895.2 Picea sitchensis | reverse complement strand
AAAATGTCTCCTTGGTATATATAGGAGACTAGGAAGTATAATTACAACTAATGGCCTAAAGCCGACATAAATAAAATAAAATTACTAATATAATATGCCCCAATTAAGGGGTAATGAGCCAACATTAGGGCTTAACAATTTTTTAATAAGTTAGGTGTCACCTTGCAGCATGTGGACTTCATGTGGTCCTTACAAGTCTTGATTACCTATCTTACTAGATTCCATTGGTACGACCTTGCGAAATTTTAAAGTCGCTAAAGAACTAGCATGTGGACTTATGGATCCTTACTTAATCCTTTAAACTCCCTAAAGTGATTTAATCTAAGAAAGCTTCAAAAGACTATCCTAGATTGAAAGCATGTGGGCATGTATGGGCCCGTTACAATAATCTTTAAACTCCCCTAGTGATGTAAACTAAGAAAGTAGTTTCAAAACTATCCTATCTTTGCAACATGTGGGCATGTATGGGCCCTTACAAATTTAAGATGTTTGAAAAAAGAAACTAAGAGGGGCCTTAGGGGGGCTTTGTCCTCTCCTAAAGATTTTATTTTTAAGGGAGATGAAATCTTCCCTCAATCATTTTTATGATTCTCAAGATCGCTCTATGGTGCGAGAGAAGATCATACTCAATGATTGAAGTTTGATTTCTGCTCCCAATGCAAGTGTTTATATATGTGATATCAAATGAGATTAACTTAACTTTTACAATGAAAAAATCCATCCATGTGGAAAAATGAAAGCAAAAGAGGAGAAATATGGTTCTTTTTAACCCCCTAAGTGCCTATGTTTTGACTAACCCTTCATGTGGAGAGGTAATCTAAGTGTGGTGCATTTACAAATTGTATAGAATCAATATTTAGAAGGCTAGGAGCCTTCCAAACATCACAAAAAAACTTACAATGTTGGATTTTCTATACAGGTGCGCGGGATCTAGTTTAGACAGAGGGCATGTGGCACCAATGCACAGAGAAATAAGAACCTGTTGGCGCACCATGCACAAAATGTGTTGGAAAACACAGTTCTATTGGTGCACATTCTCTGAAGACGCGCCTGTGGGCTGAAAAACCCGTGCACGTTCTGATACGTGCCTCAGAAGAAAATTTTGAATGAAATTCTCTTATTCCAGCTCTGAATTTAGCTTTTTCCAGGTTGGACTAGGCCAATTATGATCCTTTCAAGGTAAATATATCAAAAAGAAGTGCTCAAACAACCCAAATAGGGAGGAAATTGATACCTTTCCCCAATATGGTCGCCAATCTGTTGTATCCTTTTCGCCACTTGAATGAGAAAAAGAGGGACACTTGTAAGTCCACTTGGGTCAGCTGAACATGATAGAAGTTAGTGCAAGAGTTAAACACATCAAGCATAAGAAATAAATAAACAACTAAAGAAACAAAACTACAATGCATAAGGAAATTATATCCAAAATTAATCAAATAATTGACCAATATTCATGCCACCAATGGAGAGATTATATTAGTGGGAAAACACCAAGAAAAAAGGGGGACTTATGGATCCCCTCTTCCTCCAAGGGAGGGCTCTTGAGTCCCCTATGTGAGAGCTCTTCTTACAAATAGTAAACTAGAAAGGAAATGGTGAAGAAATCCAAGTTTATTCTCTCAAGAGGTGAGGTGAATATCTTAATGAAATGATGCTAGTATGCTCCAAGAAGGAAAGAGGTTCCTCGTAGGAGAATAGAGGCAACATAAAAATACAATGAGAATCTTGAATTCATAGTGCACCCATGTCCTCTTTTTATAGAAAATATTTGAGGCATTATCCAACCGGTCTTTAGTGTGAACAAGGGGCCCTTTAGGGAACCCTTAGGTCTTTGACCAACCCCCCACTCAGATTCATCTCGGATTTGAGGGTCAAATTGACTTGGGAGTTGAACTAGAAGTGGGAAAGGGGTTGAAAAGAACCATAAATGCATCGTTCTCAGGTGTGCACGAATTTTTGTGTACACAATCACGCGTCGAACACATGTGCACTTTTCTGACGTTTCTGACCTATGCATGTGCACGCACTTCTTGTAGTGCTTCTGCGCATGTTAATTTTTTAAACAATTGTATAGTTTGTGCCCTTTGGAAATGCATTTTTGGGGCTATGAATGAACTAATAGGTGTTTGGAGATGTTGTATTCCTGTAACCATTTGCGGATGAAATTTCAGTGATAAAAGACTCAATCCATCACTTCCCCCTATGTATAGGGCTCCGAATGCCTTCGTTACTATCCCTACTTAGGTTCCATCCGAAATTTTTATTCCTCCTGGGTATAATTTTGTTGTTGGTTTTGTTCCTATAGATACCCAGGTCCTCTCCAGAGGGTCTCATCCACCTTTTCTTGGAGGATCTGGCCCTAGTGGCACCAATCCAATTGGAGTCACAACTGCTCCAATCCAGATTCCTATTGGAGGCCAACCTTAAGATGGGGAGAAACTTCAATTTGGGGGTCAAACTCAAACTGGGGCACAACCTCAACTTGGGGGGAAACCTCGGGTTGGAGTCCATAACCTAATGTATGGACATAACACACTTGGATTACAATCCCACCTTTGGAACCTCCTTGCCCAAGGAAATCCACAATCATTTGGGGGGCAACATCCTCAAGTTAACTCTTTTGTACCCTCCAAATTCAGTCAACTGTATCCAAGTTCCTTGAATCCCACTTGAGTTCAGGTCATTCAGTCTAGTGCCCCTTACCAAGGGAACCCCTCTACCCAACCCAACCTTGCCAGATATATGTCCCTAAATTCTCTGTAGCTGAGTCTATCGGGACTGTCTAATTATTTCTAGACTACTTACGGTCCTACTGGTATACCTAAGTGACTTCCTCC
The DNA here is from genome assembly GCA_010110895.2 of Picea sitchensis. Classification (NCBI taxonomy): domain Eukaryota; kingdom Viridiplantae; phylum Streptophyta; class Pinopsida; order Pinales; family Pinaceae; genus Picea; species Picea sitchensis. Next base: position 7,805 of record SNQJ01S0293813.1, on the reverse strand, counting down.
TCAAAACTACTAGTTTCAACAAGTGAACCGATAGTTGCCTTTCCTGGCCACTTTGGATTTACCTAATCTGTCTAGGATTCCAATGCATAAAGTAATCCTACTCCTACTCTTTCCACTAGTAAGACGACTGAAGTTAATTGTGTTCAATCTATGCCTGTCAGGAGAAATCCAAATAAAAAGAAAGGAAAAGGGTAAGAATAAGGAGGACAAGAATAATAATCCACAATATGATAAAGACAAAACACAAACCGCTGATGAGAAAGAAAAATGTAAGCCTCTTTACCCCTACCTTATCTATGGTGACAACCATTACTCGAAATATTTTCCAAGACACGCCAAGGTTACTAAGTCCTTCCAAGGGAGAGAAAAAACTTTTGCACCTGTCGTTTTGTCACAAACTTTCCCTTCTCAACAACAAGCCCAACTAGTCATTCATGACCAAACTTCTCCTTCTACCTCATCCTATGTCCTTATGTGTACTAGTGATTCTAAAAAGAACGAAGTTGCAATTACAACTCGAGCCAAATATTACTCTTCATCAAAGGAGAAAGTTGATGATATACCACCATCGTTGGTTCAACCTTCTCCCCCAACTTCACCTCCCAATTGTCCTCTTCATCTCGAAAGACTTCTCTCGATACAGTCCTCTGTCTTTCTCCCAAGGGATTTGTTCAAAAGTATGTGTTTAACCCTCACACCCGTGCTACACAAAACTACAGTATTGTAGAAGATCTTACACAAGTACCCTCTGCGGTGTCAGCTCTTGAAGTCCTTCAAAGTTTCCCTGCTCAACGGAAGGCACTGTTAAAGACCATCAAGGGAATTCACCCCATGGATACTAATCTCATAATATTTGACTTGGAAGAGCACGTTCCAAGGCTTCCTCCTCAATTAGAATTTCAGATACAAGTTGTTGTTCAAAACAAGAATATCTGGAGAACAGTTATTGACGAAGGAGCCTCAACTTGCATCATGTCCGTCACATGTTGGAAATCCATTGGCTCTCCTACTCTCACCGAATCACACAATACACTTAAGGCCTTCAATGGTACAGGCTTTAAACCCTACGATGTTCTTCCCTCGTTGTCTATTACGTTGGAAGGTAATTTGGTCAATGTTGAGGTTTAGGTCTTCGATGCACCTCTTGATTATAACCTTTCACTTGGCCGTAGATGGATTGATTCCATGCATGCAGTTGTGTCAACTCTTTTTCATGTGTTATGTTTCTCGCACCAAGGAAAGGTCGTTATTGTTGACTAATTGACCTTCTTTAATTCTGATTCTTGTACTAGCAACGTTCCCTTCATCTTGAAGACACCTCCTCGTTATGAGAATGTCAGCGTGGGTATTTTGAAAGATTCAACTTTGATGGGTACATTTCCAATCCCACCACCCTATATTTCACCTCCTTTTGTTGCCTCTATTAACATGATATCCACCATCGTTTGTGAATACCCTGAGTCATACGACCCATGGGTGGTACCTAGCCCCGGTGATTACTCTTGTTACGACAACCAGATGCCTTTAAGTCTGGTCGAATCCAGTTACCAAGCTATTCAATCGGCAACACCCTCCTCTCCTTCTCTCTGTGGTTCATCTTTTGATCCATTTCATGTGATATTTCCTACTGATGAAATGATCATGTCAGTCATTTCTATGGATGACACCCACTGGGACGATGGACATCATCGATCCATTTTCTTCCTAGAACATGACACCATAGAGAGTTACCAATGGATTTCAACTGCATCGACTGTTGTTGTTATTTCTTCAGTTCTTGAGTCATCACATGATGTTTTGTATGAAGGGAACTTGAACAACATTTCACCTACCATACCTCTCGACATATCCATTAAAACCAAAATTGTGGAGAACGTTCATATAGGAGCCTCTTGCTCTACTGACGAGGTCCACGAGTATAAATCCATTTTCCAAGAGTTTTGTGACGTGTTCGCTTAGAGTTACGAAGAGATGTCAGGTATCGATTCTGATATCATTGTCCATGAGATTAAGAAATACCCAGATGCTAAACTTGTTCAACAAATACTTTGCCTACTACACCCACGCAAAGCTGCTGCTATCAAGCTTGAAGTTGAAAAACCTCTTAAAGTCAACTTTATTTATCCTGTGGCTTTGACTGATTGGGTGTCCAATCTAGTTTCGATAAATAAGAAACAAGGTACCATCCACGTCTATGTATATTATAGGAACATAAATAAGGCTTGTACTAAGGAGAATTACCCGACCACTTTCGTTGACCAGACCATCGACGATTGTGCCGACAATGAGATATTCTCTTTGATGGATGGTTTCTCCGGCTATAATCAAATTAATATTATACCCATGGACCAACACAAGACTGCTTTCATTTTCCCTTAGGGAACCTTTGCTTACTGGAAATTACCCTTTGGTCTCAAGAACGCTGGTGCGAATTTTCAGCGTGCTATGTCTTATGCTTTCCATGATATTAAGCACATTGTACAACCCTATCTCGATGATCTACCGGTTCATTCCATGTGTTGTCAAGATCACCTGACATATTTGAGGGCCATTTTTATACGCTTTCGTTATTATCGTATTCACTTAAACCCACATAAATGAATTTTTTGTGTGGAGTCTAGTCATTTTCTTGGTTTTATTGTGTCGATACATGGGATCCGTGTAGACCCCTTGAAGGTTGAGGCTATCCTTGATCTACCTCTGCCTTCAACTTTACGTCAGCTCGAAAGTTTGCAAGTTAAGGCAAGTTAAGGCAAACTTTTTGCATCGTTTCATCCCCAATTACGCTGAATTGATGAAAGGATTTACCCGGTTACTCAAGAAAGGTTACGACTACATATATGATGATACCGTAGACAAAGCCTTTGAATCTTTGAAACTTTCCTTAACCCGTACACCATTATTGTTTCTCCTCAACTATAGTCGTGACTACTTCCTCTATTTAGCTCCTTCAGACTCTAACATTGCCATGGTATTAGTCCAAGAGGATGACTCTCATGACTCGCATGTGATATACTATTTGAGCCGGAGTCTTATGATTATCGAGAACAAATACCTACATGTGGAAAAATTGGCCTTAACAACTATTCAAGCTGTCCAACATTTTTTTCATTATATCCTATTACGAAAAACCACTATTATTTTTTATTTCAACCCTATGAAACACATCCTTAAGCAAACATTTCTAGGGGGAAAGTACTCCAAATGGATAGTGATTCTCCAAGAGTTTGACTTAGAGTTTGAACGTGCTAAGTCTAAGAAATATTTGGTTTTCACCAAACTGATATGTGACCTTCCCTCCACTGAGACAGAAAATGTGGTAGAGGACTCCTTTCCTGACGAATCCCTTTTTCTGATAAGTTCTAATCACCTATGGTACGGATATATCATCATCTATCATCTATCTCCAGACTGATAAGATATCAAGCCCGTCAATACATCATTCTAGGTGATACTCTTTACCGCTGCGGTGTTGATTCCATTTTTCGATGATGTCTCACTTACGATGAGGCTGAGAAAGATTTGAATGACTGTCACTTCAGAGCATGTGGCAGTCATATGTCTGGGTATGCCACTTCCCAAAGGATCTTATGAGTGGGTTATATTTGGCCTTCTTTATTTAAGGATTGCATCACTACTGTTCAGAAATGCCATGCTTGCCAAACTTGTATTAACAAGATAAGATCTCATCCTGCTCATTTACATCCTATAGTTTCCATTGGTCCATTCACCAAATGGGGCATTGATTTCATGACATGTAACCCTCACTCCACCTGGGGGCATGGATACTGTCAGGCTGCTAAATTGAAGATTTAAATGACCTGAAACACTAAATTGTCAAACCAGGGTTGGTAAACTTTGAGCTGATACACTGTATGTGCAGGTAAGCTAATTCCTATCTAAAGACTATCCTGAAGAGAAAACATAAACTCACTCTGAAAACTTGGATCTTAATGACGATCTTGAAACTTAGCATTCCCTATTTAAGTCAGCAACATAAAACAATCTTATGTTTAAATGTTGGTGCTTCTATTTCCATTCATAAGGATGATTTCACAAGCTTATTCCGCCACTACTTTTAATCAATTATCATCACCATTTCGATTCAAGCCATGAAAAATAGAGTGTTTCCTCAAATGCATTCAATCTGGTTATCAGAATCAATCTAAAGCTGTCTACAGGAAAACATAGTACTTTCCTACCCACTGGTACCAGGATCTCCCTCTACTTTAACTGTAATCTAACTGTTCTAAGTAATCAGAGTAACTAAACTGTCTAACAAAGCAAATTTCATGCCAATTCTGAGTTATGTTCGAATCAAAATCTAGAAGCCAAACAAACCACGTTCATACGCTTAAACCCTACAGGCATCAATTATGCATCAGTTACTCAGCAACGCCAAAGGTAACAGTACGTTGGGATGATTCGGTTGAAGAACAAATAAACACAATCTTGAAACAACTAAATCTAGGACACACTATGCGCTGCAGACATATCATTCATGTAAGCAAATACTAACACACTGAAACAACTAAATCTATGAACGTTAAGCTACCTCGTATGCAAGTTCTAAAACGCTGAAATGAACTAAATCTGAAACAGAGTAACACAACGACTTGCACCGGTTTGGCGGGCCCAACCAAACAGTACAAACGCTGGAGGAAAGAACCAGAACTAACTACAGTATTCTATGCAAACATCATATAATCTTTACGCTCCATTAACTCAAAAGAGAATACTTCAAATCGTATATCAGTCGAATAACATAACGTAACAACAGTTTGTATTCAAAAACATGTGTTCACGATGTAACATAATCCAACAACAACAACCCGTTCTCAGGAGTGATCCCGGGTTTATATATAGAAATCCTACTCATAACAGTCTAAAACGAAGATACATAAAACAAATGGGTCCCCCTGTTCATAACAGTCTTGGAATCAAGTTTTAAAACGTACTTCACATCTTCGTGACACGTAGTGTCACGAAGTGTGAATGATGAAGAATCACGACCCAGGTTTGTCATTATGCCTTCGATCACCCTGTGGCGATGACTCCAGCTGTCTCCCATTCGGATCATAACGCACAGATCTTGAGCGGTTCCATTGGTGTCTCTACGGGTACGAGTTGGTACCTGGTACTGACATCCTATTCCAAAAATAGAAGTGGTACCTAACCCAAGCGACATTAGTTCCAATATCAATTTAAAGCATTAAAGTGCATAAAAAGAGCTTGAAATGCAAAGATACCTTGAGTAACCCCATTGAATGGTAGGGAGATGTCAATTATGTCAAAACAAGGCCAAAAGGGTGGTACTTGGATATAAATGGAGGTCTGTGGCATATAATGTAGGCACAAAACATGGTCAAAACCGGAGACCAACATGCCGCCACACTGAAGTCCTTGCCTGTCCGCAGGCAACAAAAATAAAAAACTGGTAGCCATCAGAGGGTTGCAACGGCTGCAACCAACATTTGTAGCCTCTCCTGCTTCTTCAGATTCCTAATTTCTTTCTTACGGACCCTGCTGATTATAACATGCTTCCTAGCAATCCTCTGAGGTTGTCTGTTCCTTTTGAAAATATCCTTATTCCTCTGTTTTAGCCTTTCAACTTTGGATAAGAGGTGATTTACCCTAAGCTTCAAGAGTTCATTTTCGGTTTTAATATGTCTGTCCAATACACGATACTCATGCAACTTCTCCTTCAATCTGCTATTCTTTCTCTCTAGTTTCGCCACCATGGGTTTCAAAGACCGACTGGAGGAAATCTCGCAGTGGGTTTCAATTGTTTGAACTTGTCCTGGCTGTGGTGACGGACTAGATGCATGTGTGAGCTCTTCGGGACTTTGAGCAGGGGTGTGAAATCTATCAAAATTATGTTCTGAACTGAATTCAAGAGTGAATGCATCCGGGCTGCGTTCATAAGTATCAACTGGATCAAAATTACGATCTGGGTTGAGTTCATAGTTGTCAATTGGATCTGGATGAGCTGGGCTGAGTGCAGAAGTGTCAACTAAATGGGGTTCAGGGGTGAACTCTCTTGGCATCTGAACAGGGGTACCGGTTGTTACCTAAACGGACTTATTCTGCACATTTCCTTTGGGTGTAGTGGCATGCCGATTTGTTTTACGGTTCTTTCGAATGAGTTGGGACAAAGTCCAGGTCATCTCAGATGGCTCTGGGGGGTAACTGGGTACCGAGTTGTCCATTCCCGACAACACGCTTTTACATTTTCTTTTCAGGTTCCTCCTAGGCTTATCAGCTCACTCGGCTAGTTCCTCCACATCAATTATGTTCTCGGTAGCTGGGGGAGAACTCGTGGCTTCAATGTTCGCCTCTGTAGGTGTGGTGGCCTTCCCAGTTTCAGTATTGGTTTCTACCTCGTCATCAATTGGAAGTTCGGGCTCAGGGTCCCCAACATGGTCTTTAGTCAGGGTTTTGACTTTCTTTTTCTTTGAGTTCAACTTTTTTTGTGGGGGACCAGGCTTCACATTTTTAGCTTTCGACTGGGCACGGGTGAGGGTTTTTACAGTGAAGAGGTCCCAAGTCTCTTGCTTCTTCAACAGTGCAGATGTAATCAATATTTTAACTAGGCCAAAGTGAAATAAGCTCCCCCGAAACTCACTAACTCTTTGGACCTGTTCGGCCATCCTTTTTAAACTTTTTAACAAGAAAAAGGGTATGTTCAGCGGAGTACCTGTGAAGTCTAACAGAAGTCGGGCGTGGCAGGGGAATATAATGGTATATCAACCCTCACACGTTAGGTAACGCTGGAGGATGACCAAAACTTGAGCCCACTGTGGTTCCAGCCAAGACCGCGACGTTCCCTTGGACCATTTTGTCTCCCGGTACTGAGGTTTCAAAAGTTGCGCACAGAGCTTTTTATCAACCGGATGTCCCTTCGTCCACCTCTGGCCTATGGTGGGAAATTGAATTGCCTCTGCAACGAACTCCTCTGTGACCTCGAACTCAAGTTCTCCCACCTTGGCGGTCCCATCCTCAAAATACAGTGCAAACTGGAGTGTGATTGCATCGTTATACCCATCGAACTTTTTCAGAAATGGCTCCCACCCTGCTTGCTTAAAAATATCTCTCGTTGCCCCATATTTCGGGAGGGCTTCCAAGTCGGCGTATGTTTCTGGCTCATGGAGGTTTGCTACCATGGATCTTATTGGCATCACAGGGGAAGTCTATTGGAGGGCAACGAAGGTTGGATGAGGGCATGAAGGGATGAGAATGTGATGAAAGGAACGGTCGGGAAGAAAATTATATGAGAAGATTTGAATTGCCATGGAGATAGATAGGGTGTCGGATCATGATGAAGGTCGTACGAGGGTGTAGAGTTATCATATCCAAGTCAAATCGAACTTAGTCCTGGTAATGGTGTATGTTTCTGACATGAAATGGCATGGTAGGTTAGTTCATTAGGTACCGGTCGTGGAAATGATGAAACGTTATGGAGTAATTAAGGTACACTTAGTTCAACTATTAGTATGCAGATTAATACAATAAATCAATACGAACTAAACGCACCTGAGTTACATTACCTATCTCCATTGTTATGCAAGCCTTGCTGTAGAATTGTCTTTTGAAGTTAAATCTGGTGCGAAAATTGTAGCTGCTTTGATCTTTCTGATGAACCTGTAACTGATGAACTCTGTGATGGTACCGACTGGTACTACTGGAACATTCAGGAGTCTGCAGAAGAATTTGAACAAATAATACCATTCTGAGAAAAAAACTTCCTGTGTATAACAACAGATTATCTTAGGATGACCCCTGAACCTGGCTTTTGTTCTGGCCTG